>CABFVX010001081.1:28712-63676 GCA_902151425.1 Timema shepardi
GGGGGGGGGGGGATCCTTGAAACGTTGAAATTTATCAAAATCTCGAGCTAGATTATTTTTCACTATCAAAATAATTTCTCTACATGTAAGATAGTGAGAAAGTAAAAGAATGTGTTTATGTATCATTTAGCAATTATTTTAAAATTAATGACTGATAAGCCATTGCAAACCAACATTCCATTTAAATTATTCAGCGACTACTATAAAGAAAAAATGTTTAGTATTTTTACTTTTTCATACCAAGAGAAAGTCTTAAGATCGTGACAAAACTCGATCTCGATAATAGGACACATTTTTACTTTTTATGAGAGCACGGACACAAAAAAGTGGATTTTACCCTTCTGCCTGACCCCGTGTCTGTATTTCTTTCTAACGCTGGTCACGGAACCAGAACTGTTGGATGGATTTTTTTTTAACTTTATATTTAGATACTGTAGGGCTATACCACATTGTTTTATACCCTAACCCTTCAACCAAGGGTAGCTTATGATGAGTAAATTTTTTAATTCCTAATTTTTCAAAAATGGCTCCATCGATGTTTGTGAAAGTTCGATAAAAGGTATTTTATTAATGAGTGATATTTAAAAATTAGAATTATTTAAAAAATGGCTTTAACGCTGTTGCTTTGAAGTATATTTGGTGAGTATTTGACATGAACTGACAAATAAAACTGTATTATTATTTTGGGGGGAAAACTTGGATTTGAGTAGTTTACTAATGAGTCTTTTTTAATATTTAAATTCTTTTATTTAGTGATGTGGTTCAAATTTGGATTGGGAGACTATTTTACATATGAATAATAACTTATCTTTATTGATATAAAGTAAATTATTTTAAGGGTAGTTTACTTACAACAAATTATAGAAAATTTGAACTTTTTGGAAATTAACCTTGAAGATTAAATTCTAACTGGAAAATTTGTGAATAGTTTTTCATCATAAATAAAAATACGATTTTATTTTCACAATAACAAATAATTTTAGGGTAATCATCGATATATTTAGTTTTGAAAATTTTTATTTAGTTAATTTTTATTTGAACAATTTGGTTCAAAACTTATAGGGTCTATTATATTAAGTGATATTGTGATTATTGTGTGATGATGTGTTTGTTTTTATGAGTAAAACATATTTAAGGGCAGTAAAACCGATTTTTGAAAATATTCTTTGAAGCTATATAATACAATATGAGAAAATTTGTAGGATTGTGTAGTACCTTTTATTTTTAAAATCAAAACTCTCATGAAAACGTGCCAGCTTCAAATCTCTAAAAGATAATTTAATGGATTTAATACACTGACTTCTTTGGATTACTGGGGATAATCCCGCTTTTATTTTACTTAGAGACTCGCCCTGTACTAATAGCAATCGTATTACAGAATAATTTCAAATGGAACTAAATCAACTAAATAAAGTGAAAGGAATCTTCTTTCAAGCTTAAGGAAAATTGCTCTTGCAAGAAGGACTGTTTTTTTTTTGCTTGGTTGTTAAAGTAAATCTATTAATAAACAATCTTGACTAAAACTCTTACCTTGAATGATAAGCTTGAATAAAAAAACAAATACTCAAAATAAAATAAGAGTTAGAGAAACATTTGATTCAGAGTTTTCACTTAAATATTTAAATATTTTCTTGGTGTTAGCTGTTTTTAACTCTCTTCTTTTTATGTTGGTACTTTATATAAGTGGAAATTTCCCATTTTCATCATGTCTCCACAGTTATATGAGACAAAAAAATAACTTATTACTGTAAAGTTGTAGTACTATTAAAAATAAAATTACTTTATTCGAAATATAGGTTTTAAAACAAATAATTTTGTAATTAAATCAGCTACCCGCCTTGGTGGCGTAGTAACCAAACGCGCTAGTCGTGTTGAGCTTGACTGCTGAGGACGGGGAGATCGAGGTTCGAATCTCGGTCGGGTGAACTGGGGGTGGTTTTTCAGGACTGTTTTTTTTTTGCTTGGTTGTTAAAGTAAATCTATTAATAAACAATCTTGACTAAAACTCTTACCTTGAATGATAAGCTTGAATAAAAAAACAAATACTCAAAATAAAATAAGAGTTAGAGAAACATTTGATTCAGAGTTTTCACTTAAATATTTAAATATTTTCTTGGTGTTAGCTGTTTTTAACTCTCTTCTTTTTATGTTGGTACTTTATATAAGTGGAAATTTCCCATTTTCATCATGTCTCCACAGTTATATGAGACAAAAAAATAACTTATTACTGTAAAGTTGTAGTACTATTAAAAATAAAATTACTTTATTCGAAATATAGGTTTTAAAACAAATAATTTTGTAATTAAATCAGCTACCCGCCTTGGTGGCGTAGTAACCAAACGCGCTAGTCGTGTTGAGCTTGACTGCTGAGGACGGGGAGATCGAGGTTCGAATCTCGGTCGGGTGAACTGGGGGTGGTTTTTCCTAAATGGTTTTCCACTCTCCCTCCACGCAAATGAGGGTTCACTTCCTCTAATTCAACCTTCCCAATTCCTAATCCATTATCGTAATTAGTACTTAAAGCGTATAACCCAAACGGGTAGTAAGACGTGGTGCTAAAAAAAATTAATAATAATAATTAAATCAGTTATAATGTATATGTTTTCGTATGTTAAATTGATAATCATAGCTTTGATGAACATTAATGCTATTTTTTTCACCCAATATGTTTATGTAAAAGTGTATATTATTTCAATTATTCTCTTTAGTGGAATGTGATGCCCTTTTATTCCACCATCATGTTTCTACAACAATGTATATTATTTCATTTCAAATATATTACAAGTTTTAAGTAGATGTCTCAGAGAGACGATGTTTCTTTGGTGCACCTTTTCATTTATCTTTTGTTTAAGTACCTTAGAGTTTACTAAAACAAAATTAGTTGAGATAACCTCGTTACTTTAAAATTTCAATACGATATTACTTACTGAAATTATAAATATCGAGCCTTTTGAGATTGTTAGTGACTCAAATTAAGTTTTAAAAGACGAATAGTAAAAAATCTAAAATAATATATTATGTCAATATTGATATAAAAATATATAGAAAGATTTATAAGCTCTTATTTACACAAATAATTTTATATATAAATATGGTTGTGAAAATTAAATAGTTAATGCATTACAATTTAATGGCAGTATTAGGAGACGAAGGGTCCTACTGACTAATATAATATAAAACAATGAGAATTAATTATATAATACACTCAAGGAGTACATTTATTTACTCAATTTGAAAGATCACATAAAAAATGTATATATTTGTTTTCACCAACTTGTGTAACTACAAGATTATTAATCCTTTAGATTTTAATGTTTAATTATAGCTCTTGAGCACGAGGTCTAAACCCAAAATAAGTGCATTGGAATTATTTTTTTCATAGGTTGGTTTTCATCTCTTCTGAAATCTATTGCTGTTGCATATTCTTAAATCACAACCACATTACCCTTTAAACTAGGACTCATAGTATAATTTGAATAAAACCCCAACATACTGTATATTAGAAATCATTTTACGGAATAAAACAGTACTAATAAACAAAAATAAAGGATAAACTGATTAAAATATAAATTTTCATTTTGATATATAATTTTAAAATCCAGAAGATGAAATATCTTGCACACCTAATTTTTTAAAGAAAAATTCACTTTGATTGAATATTTAAATCATCATTGAAATTATAAATTAAATAAACCAATCTTGGTCTTAAGTTCAGCTACTATAGTTTGTTTGCCTATTTGGAAAGTATTTGATTTCTAAGAGATATAAAACCAGTTAAGCTAGGATTGATTTGTTGTTCACTCGAAATTTTATTCAAGAAATTAGTAAGCTCCCTCACGGTAAGAGTTTTATTATAATACTGCAATTTTAAATCAAATTACAATTTCCTTTATTACTGTACTGATACAAGACCTATAACATGTCAGCACTGAAAATTACATAAGAGGACATTATATAGAATAAATATAAAAATGACAATGATAACTTAACACAAATTTTAACTAGTAAATGTAGACATTAAGTTGGTACGACGAGGTTCAATAACCACCAACAAAAATCATGGAAATTATTTATACAAAAGGTGACCTGGCGGTCTAGGGGTAAGGTGTCAGACTTCTATGCTGGTGGCCGGGGTTCAATCCTCGGTCCCGGCACATATTTATCTGATTACCAAACACACCCTACCATTACACATTAGCGTAAGTGCGTATAACCCGAACGGGTAGTAAGACGCGGTGCTAATAATAATAATAATAATTTATACAAAACCATTAAAAATAAAGCATTTTTAATTGTTTTAATGTAGAACATAATATTTATGTCTTCAGTAGTAAGGTAGTTCCTTTAAAAAATGAATTTTACTCTTTTTTGCGATAAAAGTCAAATAATTCATCAAATATAGAGCTAGTGCAGTGAATACAACTGCCAAAAGAGCTAATCTAAATATTTATTCTAGATGACCGAGAAGGCATGAATATACCTAGAACTTAAATTTCCAAGGACAAATGTATTAGAAATGTTACTATCAAAAATATTAAAATCAAAACGTTTATTTTAATACAATACAATTGAATGCAAGTGTAAATATTTAATTATATAGCTTTCTAAAATATTAGATAAGTAGGACTAATATGAATAACTCATTTCATTGTAAAACTGTTGTCTTAATAATTCCCAACAAAGTGTCGCCACAATTTTTCAAAAAAATTAAAAGAAAACCTACAGTGAATTGGTAATACACCATATATTTAAAGAAATTTAAAAGGAAAGGGAAAATATGTAACAAACTTCCAGTATTTAACATATGTATATACTGTATCAAGTGAGTGACGTGCAATATTGCACCGGCGCTACCAGAGAAGGGTCGCTTGGAAGTCATAGCGGCTGACAAGCTGACACGAGAAGAAAGGCAGCAAAGTCTCCCATACTATTATGGGTTATTACTGGACTCCTGCAGAGTCAGTACAAGGACAAATAATATTTTCACGAAAAAAACAAAACAAAAAAAACACAAACTGTATCCAATCATTTCTGAAATTTTTAGAGATAGAGAGAACAATAAAAACATGCATACACACACACTTTAGTCACTTTATAAACAGGATATAAAAATAAAATAATTAGGCTTTAATCGTTTTATGAACTGGCCGCAAGAAAATGAACTTGGATGACAACTGTCACATTCCAAAATTATAGTTAGGTTCTATAGGCACTTTTTTAATGCTCTTTAAAAAGAAGATTATATGTTTATCGCTACTTAATTGCTAATATAACAATATACAATCGCGGCTAATCTATAGACTAAATGAGGTAAATTGAAAGCACGTAGTTACTAGAATCTCTACTTAAGGAAGAGAGTGTTTTTTTTACTTAAAGATCAGGAAAATTCAGCTGGCCAATGGAAAATTTAATTGTAGCACTTAAAGATTACGGTTTCAAACCTACAATTTGAAGTTTGAAATGTAAAGTTATTCTGTCCTAATCAGTCCAGTCTTATTTTGCATTTCTAACCCCTCTCGTATACCACGTGACCCTTTCTGTGATTAATTTCTCCACTAGAATAAAGCCACATAGAAAGAGATTTGAGTGCTAAGTGGCATTTACATGGGAAAGTGCTATTAGCTTTTTGTAACTTAAAGGTTGGTTGGCCAGTCATACTGAACGACATATTCGGGATCCCTCAAATTTCACTTGGTAAGCATGGGGAACGCATGGTATTACTGTGTCAGTAAGTTGTTGACATCTCATCTGATTTCAAGGAATGTAAACCTCAGAATTTACTAAAGAATAACTTCAGCGAATGTTCTTTTAGGGTTTGAAACGTGGACTCTTATCTTGAATGACGAAAATAAGTTTAGGTTGTTCGCAAACAAGGTACTTGGGAAGACATTTGGCCTAAAAAGGTATGAGGCTATTGGGGAGTTGAGTAAATTACATAAAGATGAGTTACATACCTTTCACTCATCACAATACTTTATTAGGATAGTCAAGCCTCATGGATTACGTTGGGCATGATATGCAGCGTAAATGTAAGAATATCGAACCATGTTCAGACTACTGAATTGTAAGCCCAATGTAAGAGACTATTGGGAAGACCTAGACGCAGATGAGGGAGTAACATTAAAATGGACCTGAAAGAGAGAGAGTGCAATGGTTTAACTGGATAAAACTAGACCAATATAGGGATAGTTGGCGTACTTTTCTAAGTGCGGCATGAACTAGAGTGGTTTGAAAGAACTTTAGTGAATGCTTGATGGACCGTTAGTGTGGTCCCGAGCACCTATGATGACGCATGCACACCCATACAAGTGTCCACTTAGTATTCACTTAGTCAAGTTCTTGCATATGGTCCTTAAAAAGGTTAGTTTACATGAGTCGAGTGTGGAGGCAAGCTACTGGAGCAAGTAACTAAACGCCAGTAGCTATACTCACATAAACAACAATTTTATCTATTCCAGTAGCTAAGCGCATATTAGCTTTCAGCAGGTAGGCGAGTCAAGTGAATAGAAAGCATTCTTATTTACTAGATCACTTACCACAAATTGTTACTGGAATGTCCAGTAGAACATCTACTCGACCTGTGTGAGCGCGTAGCATGCTTTACAGTCAAGTAGTTGAGAGAGTGGTGTACTTGGATGGTTTGTGCTGTTTGTTCTCTAGCTATTCAAAATTCGAAATTCAAAAACAACTTTCTTTAGATTCGGGGGGGCTCATGAAACGTTGAGATTCATCAAAATCTCAAGCTATTTTTTTTACGAGTCCAAACTAAGATTTTTTTTAAATTTCTGTTTGTCTGTCTGTACCTCGGACTAGCACCTAAACTATTTTACCGATCGGGCTAAAACTTGGTATCTAGGGTATTCATAGGGTTTACCCAAGGAGTTTTATGCAATTGGATATCTAACCCTAAATATAACGGTAGTTTACTGAAGGGTAAAAAGAGAAGAAAGAGATTTTTTCAAAATCGGCTCTACATATTTTGATTAGAGTTTGAATATAGGAATTACCCACCTCGGTGACGTAGTTAGCTAACGCGCTAGTCGTGTTGAGCTCGACTGCAAAGGACGGGGAGATCGAGGTTCAAATCTTGGTCAAGTTAACTGGGGTGGTTTTTCCTAAACGGTTTTCCACTTTACCTCCACGCACATTTTGGTTCACTTCCTCTAAATTCAACCTTCCCAATTCCTAATCCATTAGCATAATTAGCACTTAAGTGTATAAACCAAACGGGTAGTAAAACGCGCTGCTAAATAATTTTTTTTAAATATATATATAGGCATTGATTAAGATTATAAATAAACTGGATAGTTTAATTTTCCTATGAAAATGATTCTAGGGTACTTTACAGAGGTAGAAATTTCCATATCTCTGCAACTATTTGAGATACTAAATAACTTATGCTATCATTTCAAAATTGTAGTGCTATTAAAAATTAAAAACTTGTATGTGAAATATATTTTTTATAAATCCAACATTTTCTTAGATATTGGCATATATATTAATACAATTTTGTGAGCCTTAGTTGTAAAGAGATACTAATTTAATTTTAACGCCATCTAATGCCGTAGAGTAGGAAATAATCAAGTCGATCAAAAATGTATGTTTACTTTCTTTCAACCTTTTAGGGGAAATTTTTATACAGCAATGATCTATCTCTATCAGTCTAAATTCAATAGTCAATAAGGTGACCTGGTGGTCTAGGGGTAAGGTGTCAGACTTCTATGCTGGCGGCCGGGGTTCGATCCCCGGTCCCGGCAAAGATTTATCTGATAACCAATCCCTTCCTTCACCTCTGACAAGACATCTTGTTAATGTGAGGAATGCCAGGCCTCCACCGTGGTTCGGATTCCACGTTAAACTGTAGGTCCTCCATTTCATCTCACAATCACCCTACCATTGCACATTAGCGTAAGTGCGTATAACCCGAACGGGTAGTAAGACGCGGTGCTAATAATAATAATAGTAGTCAATACTTACCTATATTACAGGTCAAAATTTATAAATGAGGAATTTTATAGAAATGCAATAACCACAAGATGATCAATCCCTAATAAAATGTCGAGATATTTTAGACCAGAAGTAGACATTTTAATACGAAGTATTGACCCTTACAGGTAGAGCAAGTATTGTGATCGTCAAAAAAATTGAACTCGAGATTTTGATGAATGTCGACGTTTCATGATCACAGGAATCTGAAAAGTTGTTTTCGCAATCACGTCTGTTTGGCTGTCCATCTGTCTGTCAGTCTGTACCTCAGACTAGAGCCTAAACTATTTTACCGATTGGGCTAAAACTTTGTATCTAGGGTTTTCATATGGTTACCCCGAGAAATATTTGGTATTGGATATCTAATCCTAAAATTAAGGGTAGTTTTCCTTAAGGGTGGAAAGTGATAAAATCGAATTTATTAAAATCGGCTTTAACGATTTTGATTAGATTTCATTTCTAAGCTTTGATCAATATTACAAACCAAATGGCTACTCTCAATTTTTCATCAAAATTACTTTAAGCGTTCCGTTCTGATGCGTAAAATCTAATTTTTTTTTCTCCTCAAGTCTTTATGATATGAAATTACTTTTCATTGCATACATGTAGATCTATTTATAGTAAAAATCTTTACTTGAAATATATTTTTATTAAACCAAAAGTGTTCAAGTTATAGGCATTTTTTTAAACTTTGAAACACTTTAAGCTTAGTATTACGACCGCTAAAAAAATCTAGCCCGGGATGTTGATGGATGCCAACGTTTCATGACCCCCCAAACCCTAAAATGTGGTTTTTGCAACCCCATCTGTCTGACCCTAAAATTAAATGCGATTTACTAAAGAGTGAAAATAGAATAATTCTATTATCTCAAAATCAGCTACAATGCTTCTATCTCTCTCATTTTAGACTAAATAGTCAATAATTACCTGTTTTATTGGGCAAAATTTATAAAAGAGTAATTTAATAGATATGAGATAACCATAATGTGTGTATCCTTTGATAAAATGCCGATAATTTTAACCGGAAGTCAAAATTTTAATACGAAATGTTTACCATTAAGGACCCAATATCAGTATTTTTTATTGGTCCAAATATATAAATGAAGAGGTTAATTGTTTAAAAATAAAATTATAAAATTTAAAACAGTGGGTCAAAAAATACTTTACGTATGTATGGTGCACATTTTTCTTGGGTTCACTAGTGTATATTATATAACACATTTTTAGTAAATATCTCCCTTTTTAAACAATAGAGCGAGAAAGTCTGTGTGCAGTTCCATACAATTCTTTTTCTTTTTCATCGCGGAGTCTTACTACCTATTCAGGTTATACGTATGTATACTAATTGCAATAATTATTTTTGGATGAAGAAGGTTTAATTTATATTAAGTGTTCCCGTATTTTTGTGGAGAGGGAATGAAAAACGATTTAGTAAAACCAACCTCATTACATCCTACAGGAATTTGAACACAGTTCTGCCTGTCATGGGCAGTCGAGTCTATTGCGAAGATGAAGTATTAGACTATGCGCCCATGCGCCCAACGCTTTGAATATTAATTATTTATACTTATATCTTCAGCTTTTATATATTCTATACATTGAAGAAAATACTGTTAAATATCGGCTACTTAAGCACCATGGTTGTTTATTTCAATGTGAGACAGAAAAGTTATGCAACTAATATACAACATCGATAAGAGCTTCGGAGTTAATGTTGGACAGTATTGAATGTTGACCCATTCAAAACACCTGGAACTTGAAAGAGTTAGTGATAAAAAGCAAACAGGTTTGTTTCTAGGTGGTATCGGGCGTTGAGGGACTAATGAAATATTCACGCTCCCACTTGAAGTGTGACCAAACCTCATTGATTCAGTGTATTGGATTTTTACGCTCACAAGCTCAAACAAGCTAAACGCCGCTTGTAACTCAAAATCGCTTCCAAGAGGTAGGTGAAGCTCAACATTTCGTAAAACCAACCCCGACTTAAAGCAGAATGAGAGGAGCTAAACGCCCCAACCTTTTAAAATTAAAGGGCCTTCAAAAAGGGTTGAAATTCATGTATAATTTTTGGCTCTATAAATTGTTGTCATGGTAAGATATTTCTCCCTAAGAACATTTAAAATAATATAAAAAAGGTTCGACAAGTATATATTGTATGTATGAAATATATACCACTCCAAGTAACACAAATTAAAAATTCGTGTTTCATAGAAATCCATGAAAATAAATGCAACAAAAATCTTACCTTTACAAAAAATTCTACAATGGACATGTTGTTTAATATCAAATTTATACGAAATATTTTACAAATACAAAAAAGGTGGTAATATAAACAAGTCACCACAAGCCCCGAGTCATTCAAAGAACATTTTAATAATTAAACCAGCCTCGTAAAAAACAATTAGGCCTAAACACTTATTAACTATATAAAATAACATACTTTTGATATTAAACATCAAACAAACAATACAGATACAAATAAAATGATAGCACATCATGAAAAGTACAATAGTTTATGTCAAGGAAAATTAAATACTTACAATATTTTTACATTTGATGTAAATACTACAAAAAATGCTCATTTCACTAGTAATTTTAAACGTGGATATTCACTACTTCAATAATAAAAAAAAAGTATGTTCAGGAATTAAATTACAAGTAAAATAACATATTCTACATGTAGGTCTAGGTATTTAACAAATCGGTGGCCATATGGTCTTGGGCGTCACTTTCATCCTAGACTAGACTGCCGATGACAGGAAGATAGGGTGTCGAATCCTTGTCGGCTGTACTGAGAATAGTTTTTTTCAAAAATTGTTTTCCATTCTACATCTACGTAAATGCGGTTACACTTCCTATAAATTCAACATCTCTCACTCCTAAATCATTAGCATAATTAGTGCATATGCGTATAACTTGAAAAGGTAGCAAGACGCGATGCTAAAACAAATGTAAGTAAAAGTATACACATTATTTATAAAAGGAAAAGGTTGGTATGTGCGTGTGTGTGAAATAACATTACACTAGCCATCATTGTGTCTACCCTAATAAAACCTTAAAAACGTAGAAATTGAATTCAACACTTTCATTATGTAATAGTACAAATATCCAAAAAATGTTTGACATATCCAAATCGAGTAAATTTTGAACGGTAGTAAACTCTGATCTTTAAACTTCATACAGAGTAAAAATATTCCTTGTGTTGATAACACCAGCATTGGTGGCGTAGTTGGCTAATGCGCTAGTCATGTTAAGCTCGACTGCTGAGGACGGGGAGATCGAAGTTCGAATCTCGGTCTTGTGAACTGAGGGTGGTTTTTCCTAAACGGTTTTCCACGCTCCCTCCACGCAAATGCGGGTTCACTTCCTCTGATTCAACCTTCCCAATTCCTAATCCATTAGCGTAATTAGTACTTAAAGCGTATAACCCGAACGGGTAGTAAGATGCGGTGCTAAATAATAATAAATAATAATATTGACAACACTGAGATTTACAAACGAGTAAAATACTTTTTGCGGTGTATATTTACTATTAGATTTAGTCAAGGTAACGAAGCTGTATTTTTCTTTTAATGTATTTGGTATATTGTTCCAGATTCTCTTTAGCTGCAGCAATATCCCGTTTCAAGTTATATATTTCCTTATAACACATATTTAATAATTATAATATTGATCTTTTCCACAACAGAGAGTGTCACAACTTCCATGATGCTGGTGAAGAGAAGAAAAAATGTATATTTATTTGCAAGGCCCCCTAAACTCGTTCCAGCACCAAGGCTTTCAAGCTCACGCTTTTTGCAACGTTCTGCCATAATAAACTAAATACGGTTTTTCCCTTTGATATTAGTTGAAACTAACACACTACTCTGAAGTCAAAATCACTACTGCAAATAAAAAATATTATTAAAGGTGTTATTACATAAGAACCCTCTTAAACAAGCATTTAACACCTAAAAATTACTTAAATGAACACGAGTGCAGATAAACATAGAACAACCTAATCCACCGTCTTCCAACATATGAACACAGGAACTAAATAGTAGCCAGACCAGTATACATTTAGACCATGGTCTTCCATCAGTTTTAATCTTTTTATAGTCCTACAACTTTACGGTCTGACATTCCCGTGAAAATGAAATGATGGTATGAGATAAATTAACATTACATAAATTTTATATTAAAGAATACCTCGGTTCCCATTATTATTATTTTATTATAGTTATGATCGTAAGTCACTATTAAAAATGGTTTAAGCTAATGCTTAGAGTGAAAAAGGATATATATAGAAAATGTATGGGCGTTTAATGGCTACACCAATTTTCCTTAGCGTAAAAAGACTAGTAGAAGTTCTCGTCGCTGACAAACTTCCCTCCGTCTTGATACATAAAACAATACGCTTGATATGTAAATTGTTATTTATTTCTGACAAACATTTATGGAAAAATAAAAACTATTTTTATTTTTATAGTTCTTAGATTGTTTTCTGTTCGTCATATATAATGATTATAAGTACATACATTAATTACTTTGTTCATTTTCCCTTTGTTGTAAAATTGTTTATTTTAAAAGAAATCTTTTTGTCATTATTTTGTAATTTTGGAAATTAAAATAATATTTTCTTAGTTTGCATTATTTTTTAGTCAATTAGGCATTTTTGAGTCATTATGAGTAATATTTTAGTAATTTTAAGCATTCATGTTAATAAGTATATTTTTAAATACTATCCTTATTTTTAATGCATAAATGTTAGACGATACATTTTTACTTTCTCACTATCTTACAGGTAGAGAAAGGTATGGTGATCGTCAAACAAATCGAACTCAAGATTTTGATAAATCTTGACGTTTCATGACCTCTCGAATCTAAAAAAGGGGCTTTTGACTTTCCGTCTGTTTCTCAAACTAGAGCTTAAACTATTTTACCAATTGAGCTAAAACTGGGTATCTAGAGTTTTTCTAGAGTTTACCTAAGGGGTTTATGGAAATGGATATTTAATCATAAAATTAACGGTAGTTTACTGAACGGCAAAAAGAGAAAAAGTATATTTTCTCAAAATCGGCTCAAACGATTTTGATTAAATATCATTTCTAAACATTTATAAATATTCCAAACAAAATAGTTTCTCTCAATATTTCGGCGAAATGACTAAGTTCTACGGTCTGATGCGTAAATTATATATATATATATATATATATATATTTTATAATATCTCCTAAACTATTTGAGATATGATATTACTTATTGTTACAAATATGTAAGTTTCTTTATAATACAAATATTTTAATCGAATAGTAATTTTTATAAAACTAATAACTTTCAAGCTATAAGTAAATATATATATTTTTTTTAACTTTTCGAACACAAAAGGTAAAAGTATTGCGACCCCAAAAGAAAATCTAACCTAAAGTGTTGATGGATGTCGACGTCCCAAGGCCCGCCCCCAAACCCTAAAAAGTTATCTTTGCAATGACGTCTGTCTGTGTGTCTGTTTAAACTTAAATTTAAGAGTATTTTAAGAAAGGGTGAAAAGAGAAACAATCGATTTTCTAACATCGACTCTAACGATTTTGATTAAAGTTCGTTTTTAGGTGTTGATTAAGATTATAAATAAATTGGATATTTTCATTTTACCATGAAAATTAATTTTAAGGTACTTTACAGAAACAGAAACTTCCGTATTCCCACAAATATTTGAGATACTAAATAACTTATCATTACAAAATTGTAGTACTATTAAAAACAAAAAAACTTTTATATGAAATATAGTTTTTATAAATCCAACAGTGTCTGAGATATTGGTAAATATATTAATACAATTTGAGCTTTAGTTGTAAAGAGATCCAACTCAATAATCCTCTAATGCCATAGAGTAATTAAATATAAGTAAGTCTCTCCAAAAGTTTGTTAATTTTGCTTAAACCTCTTAGGAGGAATGTTTTTACAACAATGATCTATATCCATTTTAGACTCAATAGTCAATATTTGCATGTTTTTATTGGTCAAAATTTATAAATGAAGAATTTAATAGCAATGCGATGACATGAAGATTTGCGACACCTAATAAAATGTCGACCATTTTAACCGGAAGTTGAAACTTTAACACGAAGTGTTGACCCTTGTGGACCCAACATTGAACTTTCTTATCGGTCCAAACATACAAATGAGGACATTAATTCTTTAAAAACAAAATTATAAAATTTAAAACCGGGACTAAAAAAACGTTTTAAATAATTATAGTGCTAGTGTATATTATTTCGTTTCACATATATTACGAGTTTTGAGTAAAGATCTTCATTTTCAAACAATAAAGCGAGAAAGTCCGTGTGTAGTTCCGTACCATTTGTTTTAATCACACAATTTTTGGAATAAGAAGATAATGTAAGCAATGAACTTTGTATTCTCTTAGTTTATTTGGTTCCAAATTACACATTCCTGGTGCGATATTACAACTAAGCTGGGGAGGGTTGCGTTGGGAGGGGATATCTATAACTTCACCATTATATTTAGCAGGATAAATGTTGTGTTTGTTAAAGGTTTTCCATTGAATCTTATATTTGTTAAGTGTCTGTTGATTTAGTCGTGCGAACTTATTACGAGCTTTAGTCCATATTTGAAGTGTTTTTTTTTAAATCTTTGAAGTCTTTTTTAAAACTATGAGGTAAGTTTTAATCAATCTCAGTTCATAGAAATCTGGGTCCTGGTGAAGACAATATCAACATATTTAAAATATGTTTAAAATTGAGTTTGAAATAGTAAACTATGGTGATAAAAAATTATTATGTGGATCGATAAATTTTTTTTTGTTGAATGTTAGGGCTTACAATTTTGTACAACCCTTGGGCCTCGACAACTAGGCCTATAAGTAGGGTGGTTTACCGCATTCGATTTATCACTACTGTATTTTAAGTCGCTTTACACCTTTATTCGGATACACCTTTCACTATAAACTTTTTTTTAGTACCGGGTCTTATTAATGGTTAAGGTTATACCCCTATGAACTAGTCACGCAAGTGGATTTAGGGATGAATAAGGTTATTTTTACTGGAAGTATACCTTCATTTGCGTTGAGGGAGGTTGGTAAATAATTTTTAAAAACAATTGACCGTGATTCGAACCTTAATCTCACCATCACCGTCAGTCTAGTCCACTGAGAGAGTGGCGCCTTAAACCCTGTTGTCACCAAGGTGGGCCTACTCCTCTTATTCTCCCCTTAAATTGTCGTGAGTAATTTTGATGTTGAAAGTAATATTATAAGGTCCTAAAGCTGAAGATACGTGATCAAAATAAGCATGCTACTATAATCTGGTTTTCTGATGACGGGGAAGTTGGGGATATAATCACGACTGGATTTTATAAGTTGGCACCAAGTGTATTTTACTAAATGTTATCCCTCTCTCAACATTAGTGTCTGTAAATGTCTTCTAAATTATACCTTGCCTAGCCCTAGCATGTGTGTAGTTAGGTGTGGATAGTCTTGTGTTGCCATCAAAATGTGGCTCACACTCTACATTAAAACCTCATTTTAAAAATTGGCCCAAATATAATTTCAAACTTAGTGCAAGAGGAGAAAATATATAACATTCCATAAATCAATGAGTGATTGGTAAGTAGAGCGTGCCAAGTTGATCCTCAAATTTTTCCGTCCCTTCTCCCTCCTCCTCCTCCTGCTGAAAAATTTCTGGTGGCCAACTTCAAAGGTGAGCCCTCTATTGAATTATATTAAAATAAATCAACTCGCGATGCCAAACTTTTTTCTAATTTTTTTTACCTGTTCGCTTTTTCCACAAAATTAACTCTAGGGCTTTTCGTAAAAGAGGTTTTGTGGTATTTTAATTTTCTTACCTTTTATTTAATGTCAAGTTTAGCTTATTTTTTTTTCAAATAAGATTTTAATTGAATATTTTCGTCTTCCTTTTAGTACGCCATTTTAAGTCAAATTTGGGCTGCTAGCACAGGAGACATGTTGATTTTAAAATACCACTAACAAAGTTTGTTATGTTTGAGACATATTTATAAGAAGTAATTAAAATATATTTGTTGTAAAATAGCATTTGGGTGAAGGCAATCGATCCCGAGACCTTTAAATTTACGCACTTATGTTATACCACTGAGCGAACAAGATTAATCCCTTGCTCAGGTCAAAACATCGGCCTTAGTTTAACGGAGTCTATGATGGCTCATTGGTAGATAATTAAAGTGTTAAACCAGAGGTCCTAGGATTGACTCCCGTGTCCAAGTGCCAATTTATAAAGTGTACTAAAATGAATGTTTCAGTCATCCATAGCAAACGTTAATTTCAATGAATTGTTTGCTTGAGGCTCTTAAACGATACTTTAGCATGACCCAATATAAGCACTGAAAAATGTAGCGAGATGATGATTTTTACAGATTACAAGCGGTTATCACTTATAAAAGTGTGGTGAAACCCGCGGCCCATGTTCACTGAAAATGTGTCCCTTATAATATCCTGGAGGTAAAAGGGAAATGTTTGGTGGCTGATGTGAAATAGTTATTGATTCAAATGAAAATATTTAGCTAAACGTTCATGATTGCATTTTATCATGCATTTATTTGATTAATATATATGCTTGTTGATATATATTTAAAATGATAAGCTGTTGTTTTTTTAAAATTCTGTATGCGTGCATATTTCATAATACAGGTTTGGAAGGGTAATTAAACTATTTATTTGGCAGTAAAATTTGAAATATTCTTCCAAATAAAAATACAATTTATATGTAAGTATTGAAAATAATGTGTTTTTTAGCACCACGTTTTACCACCCGTTCGGGTTATACACTTATGTACTAATTACTCTAATGAAATTAGGGATAAGGAGGGCTATATTTATATGAAGTGTATCCTAATTTGCGTGGAGTGGGAGTGGAAAAATATTTAGGAAAAAAAACTCAGAATTCCGACCTAAATTCTTACCTCGATCTCCCTGTTATCGGTCGTTTAGTTTACTGCGAGAGTAGCGCGTTAGACCCTGAGGCCACTGAATCGAATAAATGGCTTATTAATTATATGTAAGCCTATATTAAGTTTATGGGATTACCAAATACATCTTTAATAATAGACTAATAATAATAATAATAATAATAATAATAATAATAATAGACTTGAATGGCGAAGTTAAGGCCACCACCTTTTCTTACACTTAACCAATACAACTAAAATGAAGTTTAAGAAAATAATATATATAAAAACACTCAAAAAAGTATAAAAACTAGAGCTAAAATACACAAGGATTACGTAAGATGAGAACACACGCACGCGCACACATACACAAACACACAAAGGAAGGTGTGATTACGTCCCACACTCCTATCTCACGATTGAGCTTCCACACGCAGCTTATTTGCAACTTATCGCTTGAAACCACTCAATTCTAATTTCTTTATACCGTTGGTTAGGTTATTCCATGAACGAGAAGCTGAAACAGTAAAAGAATTTGAGTAATGATTGGGATTATGAAGAGGAGTGTATAAGGTGAGTTTTCTTGTGATCTAGTGTTGAAATTATTATTAGAGTTGAGTGAGCGTATACGTGAATAAAGAAGAAAGGTATTTGGCTCGTTGGGCAAGCTGGTGATCAGATTTTGCCCTTGGGGTGAACAACGTTGGACCGACCTGACTTCCGATTTAATCATACACCCACCTTCTTCTATAACACGTGCTTTGTATCTATTTTAGGAGTACGTTATCACACTGGTTACTAACCGACATAATCTAATCCATGGGATAGTTTGAGAACGGTAGCTTATACGAACTTTATTAGTGTGGACTGATAAGGGCCTAAGCCAATTTTTGAAAATCACATGTAGTAGCCCTCTCCTGATAGTTTACTCCACCTGTATTCAAACCCTGGCCTCTCCATCAACGGCAACATAGTTAAATGCCATTTTAATACTTTAGACCACTCGATCAACGGTCCAAGTATTATATTAGTTTTATTAATAATCAATGTTAAAATAATTCGCCTACAGAGAACATAATGGTACCATCCTGCACACATTTTGAACCTTGGTCAGTCAAGTATTCAACATGTGATTACATGATTTGACCCCTACAAGATTAAATCTAAGGACAATCAGAGGTACCCGTAGAAAGTATAGTGTAAGACACTAGAATGGTCGCTATCACGTCCCAGGGCTAGGTCGGTATCATTTATTTGTGTAAACTCTTCTAAGTACTCATGTGCTATAGTCGGTCTAACAGCCAAAGAGACATTATGTTTTAAAACATTAAGGGATTTGATAGGTTTGTAATGTATCTGCACAAAGGAATTAATTAGTAAAAACCTACTATTTTGTAGGGTATTAAGCTATCCATTTTTAACCAATGACTGTTTCAGCATTTACCTTATTTTAAAATTTAATCCGGAACGTAAGCATTCAACTTAAGCGCGTGGGTTTTACTGAATGATGACATGAAAATAAACATGGATAAATCCTTTTAGGAAGTATAATATATAGCAGCATTTGACTAGAATTAAAATAGGGAATTAATTTTAGGTACAAAAAACATCATAACGCCAGCTAGGATACGAACACTGTCCTCTAAGCTTCTGATAAACAAGGCAAGTTACAATAGAAAAATAGCCCAAGAAAAACTTGTATATATAGATGAGATTTTTAACGTGAACTTTATGAACTGACCGATTATATCAGCACACGACTTTAAATTAACCTAAATCCAGAATAGATAGCACCCATACCCTGGTCATTAATTTATAACTATCATATAACCCTAACGGGTAATAAGACTTGTGCTAAATAAAATATATATATAAATATATACATAAACCCATATCTCATCAAAGATACATTTTAAACAATGTCCGGAATCGAAACCGGGACTCCTTTTTCACTGAGCAGACACGCTACTAACCAAGATAATAGGTTGGACTGACTCCCTTTGTATAGTATTGATGTGTTATATCAAGAGTCAACAGGGTTTCCATTACGTTACATGTCGTCGATATAAATACACAGTGAACATTGAACAGCCACCGATATTGTACTGCTTACATAGAATCCACAAATCATATAGTGGAAAATGTAATTAAGCACTCTTTCCATACATAAACCTTCACAATATTATAAATTGACCCTTTACCTAACCCTACTATTTTCCTAAAAATAACTACACTCCGTCATCGACAAACTGCAACACAGATGGTTCACTCATTTGTGTTCCACAATAAATGTGGGCAGCCAATAGAAAGTAATCCTAACCGAATGCCCCGGAAACTACCCATGGAATTATATTAACGTAACTAAGCAACTAACCCAACCGGAGCGATTCATATTCACATTTAAACTTCTATGGCTGTGTCTGTTGGTAGCATCAATCGGAGTGTCAAACGCTCTAGTGAAAACTATACCCAAATGAAAAAAAAAAAAAAATGCTACAAAACAAAAAAACATTCTTTTTCATTTAATCTACCATAGCTTGAAACAAAATTAACAAAAATAAGATAGCTTTCAGTCACCTATCCTATTACCCGGAAAAATAAAGCATATTATTTTGTTAATATAAGGTGAAGATATTCATATTTTAATTTTGAACAAAATTGTCACCCTTCTATGTTTTTCCATTTATATTTTAATTTGTAAAATAGTTTACAATTATTGTTTTTCTTTAAATTAAAATGGGTTAAAAGTTCGTCCACGACATAAGACGGTATGTTGTCGTGCATTTCAAATACAATTTATATCCATTCACAATAATACGGAAAGAAAATCTTCCAGCATGAAATAATGATAAAGAGTTCTTAAATATGGAAGAACACTCACCTCTTTATCAAACAGATTTATCCTTCGAGGACGTTTATTGACTTTTTCTTGATTATTTTCACTGTCGGCCATTATTACTCGTATCAAGGCATCAGCTGGACTGATAACTAGTGAATAGCGAGTCTTGTTCGTAATGAATAAATTGATACGAGTGATGACAAATTGAAGTGAAGATTTTAACTCTCTCCTTATAATTTTTCATTTTCACTTCTTTATATTTTCAACTTTTATATTCAATTAAATTTTATTTTATATTCATCATTAGTTCATGTCCAACCCTTTTAAATTTGTATGCATTGACTGTCTCCTTGGACTTGAACGTTTTTAAATTTTGTTCTAGATTAAGATACTGGGAACATTGTATGAAGGAGATTAGGTTATTCTTTTCCACACCTTTAAGACATGGAACAAAATGTATGCTGGGTGACCTGATGGTATAGGGGTAAGGTGTCCGACTTCTGTGCTGTGGGTCCGGGGTTCAATCCTGGGTACCGGTACATATTTATTTGATTACCAAACCCTTCCTTCACCTCTGACAAGACGTGTATTAATCACAACTGGTGAATGTGCGGAATATCAGGCCTCCACTGTGGTTCGGATTCTACGTTGAACTGTAAGTCTATCATTTCATATCACAATCACACCACCATTACACATTAGCGTATGTGCGTATAACCAGAATGGGTAGTAAGACGCGGTGCTAATAATAATAATAATTATTATTATTATTATTATTATTATTATTATTCAGTACCTAAGAATACAGTCCTATTTCACTCTGAGGTCCCGAGGTTCGAGACCCGTGAATCCCGATATTATTGAGATAGGTGAAGAATTAACCGGCGTCCCATAAAATAATAAACTTACTGTGAGAACTAGTTAGTGATATCTGCAAGATACCTAGTTAGATAGTTAGCATATCTTATGTTAGTAAGAAGAGGAGGTTTTCACAGCAAGTTTATGACAAGGAAATGTATGTTTCTTACCTGTGGGGTCTGGCATTATCCCCTTTATTTTGTGACGGCGGTAATTGCCCAGATAGACTGGTGTACTTAATCACTATTAATTAGTTGCAAGGATAATCCTCGAAAGTGCTTGGTAGCTATCAATTCCTATATTTTTTACTAATCTTTATCTACATTTTCCTTAAATTGTCATTATTTATAAAATTTATAAGGATTTATTAGGCTTAGGAATTTTGAATTAAGAAAAATCATTTCCGGAATACGTATTTTTGGGGGAAAATGGTCATTATTAAATTACTTTTAACAAAATAGGTTTTCAAGGAAATTTAATATTAGGAATAGTTTCATTAGGAGAAATGTTTTAGGAATAATGTATGGGAACGGTTATCTGTCTGGCTAGGACCGTTTTAAGCCGTGGCCAATTGTGCGTGGCCTTCTCAAATAAATAGTATAATTCATTTATTCAAAAATAATTTACTCTACTCTCGCCTTATTCACTCTTTTGTAATAACTCACAAACACATACTATTTTACAAACAAGGCCTAAACTTTCATGCACTTATCAAATTGAAGTTTATGTACTGTTAAATTAGCTAGTATTATAATCAACATGTCGTAAACAGGTCTGAGGTCTAATCATTTATAAAATATAATTTATTAAGCAAACACTCCTTATATATCAATTTTGAACAAAATCATTAGCCTATAAAAATTTTCGAAAAATTTCAACTTTCAAAAATAAGTTATCTGTACAATGTATTTAAATTTAGATCTTGAACTAAAATCACAATTGAACCACAAGGTACGATATTATAAAATCTGGATATAAAGTTTGAAAGAAATCCATATTTCAGCTGTAAACCAAAGTAAGAATATATACATTAGGATAAACAGAATCATCATAAGGTACATTTTTATTTTTAGTTTGGGGCTACACAAATTGTCAAGAACCATAAAATACTAGGGTTTGAAATGGCCATGAATAAAAACAGTTTCAAATTGTGAAACGGTGATAACTAGTTAAAATCACCAGAATAATCTTATACTATCAGTTAGTCGAACAATAAAGTAGAAACCCGCTTCTGTGGCTGCATTTTATAAGGCTCTACTCTCGCAATAGACTAAGCTTCTGATGACAAGGAGATCGTGTTCAAATCTCAGTCAGATGTATTGAAGGTGTTTTTTCCTAAATGGTTTCCCACAATCTCTCTTCAAGAATATGAAAGCACACTTATTCTAAATTCACCTTTCTTGCACCTAAACAAATGGCGTAATTTAGTACGTAAGTTAGGCGTACAAGCTTAATGGGGCACTGAGTTTAAAAAAAGGAGTGGGGCATATTTTTTCTATTATAACTTCATCAGTTTCGGTTTGAATATAAGGGTTTTGAGTATTTTCTCAAACGTTTGCTGATATTTAGTTTTCATATGCCAAAAAGAGATTAATGAACGATAGGGAACATCGATCACGTATCACTATATAACTAACAAAAACTAAGCTCATGTATGTACTATCGATGACTTTATCAATGAGAAAATTATAAAATTAACCTACTGTTTGAACCAAAACTACTTCTTGAAACTTGCAGTGTTGTCGCACCGTTTATAGTAATTATTACATAACTCGATAATATATTTCTGAAAATGTTTAATTATGAAATTGAGGACACTCTTTTCAATGTTCTTGAGTATGAAAAGTGAAGTTGATAGAAGGGTTGTCGACCTCTGTAAACTTGGGATAAAGAGCTCACCTCATGATCCAATGTTCATGGGTTCAAACCCAGCTGGAGTAGACGGAATTTTGTTGAGCGATAAAAATTCGTAACACAACTTACTTCGGAGGGGAAGTAAAGCTGACTGAGGCATGTAAAAGGACTTTGGAATGTATGGGAAAATATGTTTCCCGGCAAATATAGCAGGCCCTTTCACTCTCGTTGATAGAAATTCTCGTGTGCTGAAATAATCAGTCGGTTCAGAGAGTGCACGCTAATTATATCGAATAAAACAAAAGAAAAAAGATACACCATGCATACAGAGGTCAACCAATTACCCTATCAAGTACGGTGACATATACATTTATATGGCTCAAAAGACAAATAGTTTATAATAATTGTTATTATTCGTATATTTATTGGGTTTATCAACACCAGAATACGAATACGAGTTGCACACTCACATCGCCAATCGTAGGTGTATTCTCACTTTCACGGAAGCAATACTATTTAAAGCCCCAATGAATTTAATTTTGTGATTCAATAGCCAGTGCCATATTGAAACCTTAGCATATTAATATTATTTTAACCAGTTACATTTACAAACTCAGTCCACTGGTCCATTGGTTTATCAGCAATAGTTCTAGACTTAAAGAATTTGATTTTTCTTTTCAGAGTTTTTATAATTCCTTTAAACTAATTACTTACAATTTGTTTATTGTGGACTCTTCCCTAAATAATACCTATTGTATTAAATCATTTTTGTTATTAATTTATTTATCTTCTATATAATTATCAAGCTACCTAATCTTTGGTGTTTTAACTTATTTTACACAAAGGCAATGTATTTATTTTTTGCAAGACTTGTTAACTTTATTTTTTAAGTGATAGGCTGTTTGAAGTCTCGACTTTAGGCTAGCACCTTAATAAAGTAAAATGAAAATAGAAATCTGTACTGTTACTAAGCAAGTTTAAACTCTTATTACCTGTATAATTAACAAATTCATTCTAGCTCAAATTTCACCAACGGAAACCATTTAGCAATGCAAGTTGTGACAATCAACATAATTGTTGGATAAACATTAAACTTGTACCGTTTTCCGAGGATAATTTCAACTAGAATTCAATGAGAGAGAAATTACTTTCCCACAACTAAGCCCATACCCATGACAGATATATTAAAGTGGTTACCCGCCCGTCTAGGTGACTAGTTCGAATTAGAGTTCATGTATTATTTTGTATAATATTAGTTCTTCTTTTGGTCTAAATATTATATATCTAGGTGTCAAGGCAGTAAGAGTGCCTGCCACATTAAGTTAATTTATTTTTAGAGCATGATATATACCTACCGTGTGCCTAGAAAGTATGCACTAAATACTAGGATCTAAAGAAAAAGAAACACTTATCCAAAACACCAACGATTGTATTTAATGATCGTGTTTATACTTTAGTGATTATTATTGACTTCAGCTAAAGGAAAGATATTAAGAGAGTGAGATCCGTCCAAAAAGAAGCTGAAAGGGAAATGGGTAACGATAATGTAGGATTTCCCATTTCCTCTTCAACGCACCTAGTAATATTCTAACCAGACCTGCGAAATCCTCGTGGCCGGTCAGTGATGCATTTTTAAACACATTCTGTAGCAGAGTTGTCGCCAGTGGTGAATAAAGAATATATTAAAAAGGGAGACCCAGGTGATACCAACTTTTAAATGGACCTGCATTAGAATCATATTAAATATGTATTGTAATATCCATTATGTGTGTGAATCTCTTGAAAAATATCCTTGTAATTACTGGTATAAATGGCCATGTTAGCATTATTTGCACGTTACTTGGAATTGCTGCAGTTTAGTTGCAGCTATTTGACCAAGTAACAAGTCGTATTTACATATACTATTTAGACCATCTCACCGTTTTATCGAGGCGTCTAGGAAGTGAGAACACATGCCCTTTGTGCCCAAAGAGCTGGCAACCAAACGGTCCAAACACCCAGTCATGGAGTCTAAGGGTAGGTTGTTTTCAAGAAATTTAGGTTGTCAATGGGATTTATAAGGATTCGTATCAGAAGTTATTGTCTGGATACCTAGGTATGGTTTATGTATATATCATTTATCACTATGATATTTATCATATATAGAAATGTATATTTATTTACGTGTGTCAAGGATGGGGTGAGGGAGAGTGAACAATAAAGTCAGTTCCAGAACTACTAATAACAACATAAAATCAAGCTAAACGTTTTATCTATTATTTAATGGTAGTCCTGTAAATAAATACGTGGGAGACATCTTGAGTATACAACGTTTAACATACATGAGAAAAAAAGGCGTCAACATAGTTTGGTCTATTTTGCTAAGATCCAAGCTTAAATCCCAGCCGGATTTACTGATAGGTGGTTTCTGCAAAATAGTTTCTAACTCTTTTTCTCCACGTAAATGCTGGTACATTTACACTAAAAAGGAAAGAAACGAGCTTATTTTTTTATAGTGTAGCTAATGTAGAATCATGGAGCTGGCAGACAAAACAAGTTTGCTACCTTTCAATGTAAACAGGTGTTGATCAACATCTAAAGGGTTTTAAAACTCTCTCATAAATATAAATAACCTAATATATTTATTTAAAACAAATGTTGTATGCGAAGAACTGAACAGTGATTCCCCACAGGGAAATAAAATAAAGAATCTGTTTATTATGTTTGTTTATGTCTCGAGGCGGGAGGATGGTGTAACGTTGCTTGAGATCAACGTTACAAGCAAGAAGCAAATATGAGTTAAATAACACCAAGTCTACAACCACGAAGAGTGAACATAACAAGACTCACCAAAACTGCCCCGTTTCTCGGTCTCTGTGTGTGAAGTCTCGTCAACAAACATCCCGGCCCGCGCACATTGTTCTCGCCCCGAGTGAAAAGGCGTAACTGATAGACAGTGGAGGTGTGGCGTGGTGAGCGTGGCATTTCTCGCGTTGCCCCATGGGAAGTGGTCAGGTGGTGATCACGTGATGTTCCAGACGTCTCTCCAATGACCTATTTGTTCTTTACCACCAATCCCGCTGTTTCATGTGAATGTTCTACTATGTTCTTTTGGCTTCCCCTATGTTCCCCTCCTCTCAGAGAAAAATTGCTTATAATCTGATGTCGTGTGCCTTAAGCGGCACTTCTTGGTTTGTCCGTGTCTGGGACACACATCACAGGATGGGAGTTTTCCCAAAGGTATAAATTCAATTTCGGCCGTACTACTCAAAATTTACTGTTTGGAAATTATTCAAAGATTTATTTGGTAAACTATAGGTTAGGTCTAAATTCTCTTTTTGGCCAGTACATTCTAAATTTCCTTTCGACTTTCATCTGTTATTTTTTGTAATATTGTAAGAATGGCAAAGTATGTAGTTTAACATGACGTAATGCTATTTATAATTTGTTAAATATGTTGCCAAGGTTTTTTGCCCTTCCGGCTTGTTGTCCCGAGATTGAAACTATGAGGGACCCTTTGTATATATTTTTTAACTTACCTTTACAAGGCGAATGCCTATCAACGAATATGTGGTCCTAGCGCTCTTCTGCAATTTAATCATTACTTGTTGTTTTCTTGCCCTCTTTACCTTATTGTACGTGTTCACCTGCCCTTGTCCAGTAGAGGAGAAGGGGGGGTGGTACAATGGGTTGCAGTTTCTCCCGTGATGTATTTGAAAATGCTTGTAATATTTATAAACTAGCTTAGGCATCCAGAGATACCTGGGACTAATGTTTTTACGAGGAAGTTAGCTTTAAGTCTGGCTGCTTTAAACCCTACGGTTGCACGGTTTTTAAATTAAATAATACAAATCTGATAAAAAAAATCTTTCTTCAAGATTCACACGTTCGTGCACAGGGGCTACTCTTTTAAAAAGTGTAGACCCCTACCTGCGGTAGATATCAAGCAAGGCTCATGAAATTCAAACAATCTGTTCATATTTTAATAGGTAAATCATGTTTTGAGAAATTAGATATCACATAGTCAACCTTGAAAAGTAATTTTGGAAGTCTCAAGAGGTAGCTAAGTAGCCATAAGTTATTATTGGAATTATTTGTTCATGTGAATAATAAATAAAAATGATGCAATACTTCAATATTTTAAGTCTCAAAAGGGAAAATAACTACTAAAGGATTTTATATTAAATAATAAAAAGAAAGCAATTAAAATAGTATGCATCCGTGCATGAATGAACGTATGTTTATGGCATAAAGGGAATGTTATGAGCTATGTGTTTTTCCTTGAATGTATTTTCAAAGAAAGTGTTAAAAAAATGCTTATTTAGTAATTATTAATTACATCACAGTAAACTTCTCTAAAACAAATTATAAGAAAAATCCTATAACTTAATGCTATTTCATTAATAACGGTCCCGAACGGGTATTAAGACGTGATGCCAAGAACAAAAACATTACTAAAGCAATTTTTTTCCTTTACTTAATCCTGGTTTCTGTGAAACATACAAAAAGTGTATTTTAAAAATAACATTAGAATATTACACACACATTCTAGCCAGCTTTGATGGGAGCGGGTTTTTTTATTTTTGCTTTCTAAGAAAACTGGCTTCTTTTTTGTAAGTCTTAACAGTAGTACTTATTTTTATTTTTCTCTTAATAACTTTGTTTCGAACGTATTAGTGATTTTAAAATAATAATAGCATCCATTTAATTTCACTTTATTAAAACTCTGACCAAAATTATGTTAATACCATACATAAAAACTAAAGCGATCTATAAATCATGACCCACTTCGGTGGCGTAGTTGGCTAACGCGCTTGTGTTGAGCTCGACTGCTGAGAATGGGGTGCTCGAGGTTCAAATCTAGGTCAGGTGAACTAGGGGTGATTTTTCCGAAATGGTTTTCCCCTCTTCCTCCATGCAAATGCGGGTTCACTTCCTCTAATTCAACATTCCCAATCCCTAATCCATTAGCGTAATTAGTACTTAAAGCGTATAACCCGAACGGGTAGTAAGACGAGGTGCTAAATAATAATAATAATAATAATAATAATAATAATAATAATAATAATAATAATATAAATCATGTATCCAAGGAATAAAGGAATTAATTTACAAAATAATATTATATTTGTTATTTAATTTAATGTATGTTCGAATTGATGACCGCCAGCCCGAAACCATATTCTAAAGCTGGGTGCACACACGATGGAACAAAAATGTTTGTATGCCATGGAATAAATTTGTGTAAAGGTAATTTTTCGATCATGGAACATAATAGAACAAACATGTTTTCTATATACATCAAGATGGAGTAAAGTGAGGAAGAAATTATTTTGTTGTGGGAGTAGTTAGTGATCATTTATAAATAAGATGGAAGTATCTGGGCTCACCTACATTTTTTTTAAAGGATGGATTCAAATTTTGTTATGATGGTCCTTAATATTAAAATTATACAATGCAGGCCTTTCCTGAACAAATACTGCATTTTTCTACATCTAACTCAGCAGTAAATAGGCCAACATTGTTTCCTTTCCTCATTTGCGCCAACATGTTTCTACCATACAGCAATAAACTATCAAAACTATCTTTGGCAGCAAACTATTCTCAGATTAAACCAACACGCTCCGCTTTCCAACTCGACAGACTGGAAAGCAAGATGGTGGTACACGCTTTAAGCAAAATGTCCCATGCAAATGGTTTAGTTAATTATGGGAGCAGGGAACACGGCTGATTTGTGTAAACGTGTGTTATCATGTGTTGTCGTTAGTTATTGTTTTGTGCGAACATGTTACATTCAGTGCGTTCCCGCTCTATACAGAAACATACACTCGAGAGCTACTACATACATGATAACACAAAAATGTGTTGTTCCTTCATGTATTAACACACAACTATCGATTCAGTGTGCATCCAGCCTTACAAGCCTCATAAATGAAGCTTGCTTAATTAAAAAATTGCTCTTTTTAATTTACGCACAGATTATCCTTAGATGCTTCGGGTCTGGATCAGTTAACTTTTTTTTTTCTTGGGTTTTGAGGGCGATCAGCAACAATTTAAGTTTATTTAAAACGATCCATTATCCGTTCTGCAACTTATTGATCAAAATTGGAGGATGATGTGGATTTTGACTGCTAATTATTCAGAAGTTTAATTGAAAACATCCTAGTTCTTTTTGAGTTAAAGTAGTATTTGTACAAGAAATATTTCAAGTTGAATTTCTGTAATAGATGCATGCATAAGCCTTAAACAAATTCATATTTTTTTAGAGTTAATTAATTTTGAGAAAAAATGTATAGTCATCAAAGTTCGATTTTTTAAATAAATTTAATATTGTTAAACAATTTTTTTAGTTAGACAAAAATAAATGTGAGGGACTATTTGATATGGAATTATATCTTAAAATTGAATAAAATCAATCAAACTAGGAATTTTCTATAAAAAGATAAAAATTACAAGTAGCTACTAAAATTTTTCTAGTTTTGTAAAAGCCTTTGAAACACGCTTGAGCATTTACTAAAACATTTAAATAGAGATGGAGCATTTACTATAATTTGACTCTAACTCTAAGCACACCTCTAAATAATACCCACTCCGATGGCAGCATTGTCTAGATGACATCACTTTCTCAATAGACTGGACAAATAAATCGGGGTTCAAATCATGGTTGGATTTACTTAGGAAGGTCTTTTATAAATAGTTTTCCACTCTTACCCTATGCAAATACGGGTAAACTTAATCCTTATCCCTAACTTAATAACGTAATTAGTACATATGCGTATACACTGAACAGGTAGTAAAACAAGGTAAAAAAAAGACTATTCACATATTGGGACCGCAATGGTTTTCATGAAAACTCACACACATATATATATTTCCAACTTCAAATACTATTATAAATAAATTAACGGCACAAACTCTGAAACCTGTGCCAATATGTACTGCCTAATTTGTGCCCCCATATCTTCCGTTACAACACCAAAAAATAGCGGTTTATCTCAACTTCACATATAATTACTCCTAAATTAACGGTACCGATTCTAAAATATGTGGCGATATTTAGTGATTACACGTAGTAGTACAAAATTATAACAGTATCGATTCTGAAACCTGTGTAAATATTTAATGCTTAATTTGTGCCACAAGAATATCCCACTGCTATGGTTTTCATGAAAATACCTAAAAACAGTGTGTGCTTTTGGCAGAACTTGAATTGATACAAATGTTTGAACATATGCCAGTACTTAGTGCCAAATTTGTGGCACAAGATTATAATATTTATTTTTTGCCTCCATAGCTTTCATGATGACACCTGGAAACTATGTTAGGCTGTACTTTCTCTACATCGCTCGACGGCCTCTGTTCCCCTCCAACAAAACATTGTTATGGTTGGTTGTCCGTCTTTTGAGTCTAAAATTAACCCAAGAGAGTATTGCTATTTCCATAGTATGAATTGGAAAATCAAACATCTGGATTTTACGATAGCAATATAAAATTGAAAAGAAGTAGGCTACGCATGTAAAGAACAATGAACTTTTACCGAATTTTCAAGGATATATTGAAAAAAAAAACACTTTTTAGAATGTTGATTCCAAATTTCACCCACTTTGGTGTCCTCATGGTCTCAGACACAAATATTGCAATAAAATGTGCCTTGAATTCACTTTTGGTGGAAATATTGGCGAGGGAAGAGGGAGGGAGAGTCACTCATACTTTTAACAATATCGTATACCCGGCATCGGTGACCGAGTGGTCTTCGACATCGGTCACTTTAACAACTGATTATGATGTCAGTGACTAAGAGGTCCTAATTCAAATCTCTTCCGTGTATACTGGGTGTGGTTTTATACATATGATTTATAACATTGCTTTACCTGTTCTTAAACATTCAAAGCTATTGATGGCGCACTTCTTCTAAACAAAACTCCTCTCTTCTACTGAAGTTACTTGTATTTTTCTGAAAAATATTGTGGTGGGTGAGCGGGTCAATATAGCGACCCAAATTCGTGTCTATTATTCACAAAATGCCCATCAAACATTTGTATTAATTTTAGTAATGAATTCTTTAACTTTGTTTTGTAAAATTGGTGAGGGAATCTTAATTTAGGCTTAGCATAAAATCGTTAGTAAACTTTTGTTTTAGAGTTGTATTCCTAAAAATCACTAACACAATATTAACAAACACGCAAATAAATTTTAATTTCATCTACACAATTTTAATTTAATTAATCTTTAATCACCTGACGTGTCAAATTGTTTGAGATAATGGACTGTTACTAAGTAGTTACATTTTATCCAAGGTTGGCTTTTATTTTGTTTCTACCTAGTTCCCATTGTTTTACAGGTTTCTTTTAGAAAGAATACTTTTCCAAGCAGCTTATATTGAAGATAAAAGTAATAAAATTTAATTTCTCACTGAACTGACTAAGTGTGAAGTGATGTAACCTATGCTTATAACAGGATGGTTTAAGATTGATAGGGAAATACATATTCTATAATGAGATATGTTTAAATCAGCGTGGTTAATTCTTCATTATCCTTTTTTTCTATCCAAACACCTTTGATTTTAAACTTTCAATTAAATGTCACAAATTAACAAATATGCCAGTATTTTTTGAATTACCTTTTGCAAACCTCCCTGTGTTTTCTCGTATTTTTCCAGACATGAAAAATTCCCTGTGCGTATTTGGAAACCCTGATGTAATCGTATCCTTGAAATCTACACTAATAGTAAGATGATGCCAACAATGAAAATCAAGGACACTTGGGTATTTTATCTATTTTCAAAGTAACTGTGACGAGCAGTAGGATATCGGAAGCTGATTGCCATATGAATAATGTAAGAGGAGACCAGAACAAAGACCTTCTTCTCCATCAATTACAAGGGTGAAGGTGGTGTGTGTGTGTGTGTGTGTGTGTGTGTGTAAAAGGGTTGCAGGGGGATGTCAGGAAAGAATCTAATACACCCGGAGAAAAAAGGGGACTCACTATTTTATACCAGACGTATCTAAGAGGTTCAAAAGGTCACCCTTCTGGTCGGAAAGTGTTTGCCTAACAGGACTTTTTTTTTACAACTCGTCTCCATACTTTGTAATTTAGCAGTTTAATTAAGTAAACGAGGTAGGTATAAAGAAGGTATAATTTAAAGGAAATTTACCCAAATTCGTGGGGGAGGGGGGGTGAGGGGGAAGCTATTTTGGGGAAAACATTTTCACTATCCCCGGCCAGGGTTCGAAAAGAAACCTCTCCGCCACCAGCAAACTAATGAGCATGACATTTTCTAGTCCACGTGGCACCCAATGCGGGCTATAATAATAATAATAATAATAATAATAATAATAATAATAATCTATATTATTAAAATTAAAAGTGGTAGAAGTAGTAGTAGTAGTGATGGAAGGGTAATAAAAAGGCCCTTAGCTTACATTCATAAATACCACAGGAGCTACGTTTCAGTGTAAGCCTAAGTGGTCAGATAGAAGTATTTATATTTTTATTAATAAAAACTTTAACCCAAGGCTATTTTATCTACATTATCAATGACTATTAAATCCCCTTATTCTGTGAGTGTAGGGGACGGGAGAAAAGGCAGCAGTGTTTTTGCACTTTTTATAACAAAACTTATTTGGCCAAAATGAATTAAATATTGCTCCAGTAGAAATATATGGCTTATTTTTCTCAATTTGAAGACCTCAACAGACTTTGAATATCTGTCATGACCATATAAAAATTTGACGAGAAACGTTTCGAATTAAGAAAAAAGTAATTACACTTCATGACACCAGTGACATATATTAAAGAACTGTTGATATTTCCAAATGAAAAAAATTAAACTCTATTAGTCTACTGGTAAAATAACTGTTTTTTTTTGACTAAAATATTTTGCTATAAAAACTGCAAAAAAGACTGCCTTTTTCTATCGATACCTAAATTCCCACCTTAAAATATAACGTATACTTTCTATTGTAATGAACAAAAAAGATTGTAAATAGTTAGACAATAGATGGGATTATATTTTTAAACTATTTATATTTGTAAAATGATCTCCCATAAAACTACAAAATTAGTAACAATCAAAATTCACTAAACAAATGCCTCTACGATTTACTTCAGCACTTTTTTTATATATAAATAACACCAACAAACAAATAACCGGAAAGTTTTTATAATTAATACCATCATATATTCCTAAATTATCTATTCTGTGCGTCCTCAGACATAATATTTGGAACTTTGGATTAAAATTCAATAAAAACAGTAATTTATAATTTAATGTATAGCTTTATTTTAGTTTAAAACTGTGGCGATAAACCAAATCAAACCGGCCCATTGGGATATTTCTCGGTGACCCATTCAACCCCTGAGTGATGATGGTAATAGAAAGGTAGAATTACTTGATGTAGAGAGTAACGTATTTTGTGTTTGATATTGGTGTTTAACATGTACAGTACTTTATAAGCACATGGCCGAGAAAATATATTACTTGATGACATCCTTAGTAGGACATCTATTCCTAAATACAGGCATTGTAATAATGTGCTTATAAGACAAACCTTTATATTCACATGCTAAATCCGATTAGGCCCTATATGAGCTCAAGCTAACGTCCTTTAAGCCTGTAGTCAACCTCTTAGTCACTCAGATATGTAAATAGTTAATAATAAAGGTCAGTGTTCCATAACCCATTCACGGTAACTTTGACCTTTGGCTACAGTTGAAAATATGCTTTAAACCACTGCTAAGTTCAGTTTTCATCGAGAGGTTCTTTTCTGACAGCTAAGAGCATTACCAGATCTACTTTTACCTATTATTACGTCAGGTCGTGTGATTTTCGGCTGTTACTTTCTATATATCTTATCAACACCTAAACAAGAACACTAATAATTTGTGAAAGAAAGAAAGAAACTCATAAATGAAAGACGACACTTGGGGGATGAATGATTATATTTTAGAGATGATACGTAGCTGAGTCATATTTGAATAAATTGAATCATGATAGCTGGGCACAGGAATCCAACCAGTGTCCTGTCGTTTAGCGTGCCAATGCTCTACCACTGAGCTATTCAGGTTTCGTAGCTTGCTTCGGTTAATTACTCACGCATATTTTAGGGCAGAGTTTGCGATTAACGTGTGGCTATCATTGGCTACTATAGCAAAATGTTATAAATATTTACCTAAATAAAGTACATGTTTGTATTCTCTAAAAATTTTTTACTACAAACATCCTAATATAAATTGGTCCTATAATCAGCTTGGCATTTAACACGCATTGTCTATCTACCGGTTGACAAGAATTTACTAACAGTTCAAAAAATAAATAGTATAAATCTCTTCCTATGCACTTATAATACCAATCCCCTCAAATACATGTACTAGTGCTTATTCATTAAAAAAATTAAATACGACATTGAAAAACGCCTTCAATATTTAGCTTTATAACAGTCAAAATCTACCGTTTTAAAATAAAGAACAAAAACTAAACCTTGATTTTTTATTAAATTTGGTTTTTTATTATGTATATAAATATTCTATAAGAAGTTCCACCAATAACGAATAAAGCATTTCTGACAGTTCCTAAAGATATTGATTGGTTCTATTATTACGACAAAGAGTGTATTATGAAGCTTTTTGTTTTGATAGTTGATTTAAAACTTTGCTTAAATTTAAATGTAGTTTTTATTAACCGATATCGACTATCCAAGTATATTTTACATTTTATAATATAGATGAGGTAAATACATCCTTTTCTTTACAAACTAAAGAATGTTCCGATTATTTAGTTTGTACTGAATTTTACCAACCTTGGAGATGGGGAATGTTGAATATACAGTATATAAAGTATACATCCTTAGAATAAAGAAAAATAGTAGAAAACTATGTATATTAAAAACTCCCTTAGTACCTAGCTGGAATTCAAACCCTAGCATCCCCATCCCAAACTAAAAATAAGAGACCTGCTATAGTGACCGAATGGCCTTGGTCATCACTATCGTTTTGGACTGGCCTGCTGAAGATGGGGAGATAAGATTTCTAATCTCGTTGGATCAAAAGAGGGTGGTTATCCCTACAAAATGTCCAACTCTTCTTCCATACAAATGCGATTAAATTAACTCTAAAATATTTCCTTCCTCATACTACCCCATTATATTAATTGTATATGTGCATAGCTTGAACAGGTAGTAAGGCGCGATGATAAAAATAAAACAAGAAGAGGTTGACAACGGATCCTACCAATGCTGGTGCTTTTATATTTTTTTATTGATATTTCTCAAATCAAATTAACTGTAGATTAAGATAACTACAAACGCCTCTAAATATCAAATGATATAATGACACAAACAGCATCACATGGTACCTTCATATTGAATTAAGGCACATTTACCAAATTATAAACTTTAATTACATCCTTGTCAGAATTTGTTAGATCCCTTGTTCCGAATCTTAATCTACTCCCTCGCCTCCACTCCACATTTGGAGAGTTACTAAAGTGTGAGATAACAGCATGAACCAGGCCCTTCCCCCCCCCCCCCCC
>CABFVX010001081.1:63759-87799 GCA_902151425.1 Timema shepardi
CCCCTATTAAAATGTTTCCTACCCAAACTCCATTGAATCTTTCAAGCGTTGTAATTAAATTAAAGACTTTGTTTCTTTCAACTTTGGCCATCCAAAACTCTACGTCCCACTCCATCGGAGTCAAAATAAGAAAGATAGACTAGTTATTTTTCTACACTTCTTACTACCCACTCGAGATAAATGCATACCTTAACATTAATGGGGTGAATATGAAGGAGAGAATTGACATGTAATGTACCTGCATTATCATAGAGGGGAGTGGGAAACAATTAATTTAAGAGAACATACCTTCTGTATACCTGACCGAAAATCGAGTCTCAACCTTCTCTGACGCGGGAGGGTACCACGCCTCACAGACTCACGAGACTAGCACGCCTCATTGATGTGGGAGGCTAGCCGACTCACTGATGCTGGAGGCACGTCTTACTGCCACTGGAGGCTAGCCTGCCTCACTGTCACTGGAGGCTAGAACACCTCACTGACTCGGGAGGCTAGCGTGCCTCACTGATGCAGGAGGCTAGAATGCCTCACTGACGTGGTAGGCAAGCACACCTCACTAACGCGGGAGGCTAGGGCACCTCACTGGCGTAGGTAGATATTCTTCCTCACTGAAGTGGGTGGCTAGCCCTCCTCACTGACGCGGGAGGTTCGAATACTTCACTGACACGGTAGTATATCATGCTTCCTTGACGCGAAAGGCTAGCGATCCCCGTTGACTTGGTATAATAGCACAGATCATTGACTAATGGGTCTTGCACGTTTCATTGACGTGGGAAGCTAGTACACCTACTGATGAGGGAGGATATCACGCCTTAATGACGTGGAAGTCTGTCCCGCCTCACTGATGTGGCAGGCTAGGACATCTCATTGACGCGCGAGACTAGAGCACCTCACTGACATAGGAGGCTAGTTTGCCTCACTGACGTGGGAGTCTAGCACGCCTCATTGACGTGAGAGGTTAGAATGCCTCACTGATGTGGGAGGCTAGAACACCTCATTGAAGCGAGAGGTTAGAACTCCTCATTTACGTGGGAGGCACACACACCTCACTTACGCGAGAGGCTAGAACACCTCATTGACGCGAAAGGCTAGCATGCCTCACTGACGCGAGAGGCTAGAACACCTCATTGACGCGAAGGGCGTGGGAGGATAGGACATTTCCTTGACGCACGAGACTAGAGCACCTCACTGACGTGGGAGATTAGCACACCTTATTGACGGGAGAGGCTAGAACACCTCATTGACGTGCGAGACTAGAGCACCTCACTGACGTAGGAGTCTAGCACGCCTCACTGACGTGGGAGTCTAGCACGCTTCATTGACGCGAGAGGCTAGAACACCTAATTGATGTGAGAGGCTAGAACACCTCATTGATGTGAGAGGCTAGAACACCTCATTGATGTGAGAGGCTAGAATACCTCACTGACGCGGGAGGCTAGCATGCCTAACTGACGCGGGAAGTTAGCACACCTCATTGACGTGAAAGGCTAGCATGCCTCACTGATGCGAGAGGCTAGAACACCTCATTGACGCGAAAGGCTAGCATGCCTCACTGACGCGAGTGGCTAGAACACCATATTGACGCGAAAGGCTAGCATGCCTCCCTGACGGGAGAGGCTAGAACACCTCATTGACGTGCGATACTAGAGCACCTCACTGACGTAGGAGGCTAGTATGCCTCACTGACGTGGGAGTCTAGCACGCCTCACTGACGTGGGAGTCTAGCACGATTCATTGACGCGAGAGGCTAGAACACCTAATTGATGTGAGAGGCTAGAACACCTCATTGATGCGAGAGGCTAGAACACCTCACTGACGCGGGAGGCCAGCATGCCTAACTGACGCGGGAAGTTAGCACACCTTATTGACGCGAGAGGCTAAAACACTTCACTGACGCGGGAGGCTAGCATGCCTCACTGATGCGGGCGTCTAGCATGCCTCATTGACGTGAGAGGCTAACATGCTTCATTGACGCGGGAGGCTAGCATGCCTCACTGACGTGTGAGGTTAGCACACCTTATTGACGGTAGAGGTTAGAACACCTCACTGACGCGGGAGGCTAGCATACCTCACTGACGTGGAAGGTTAGCACACCTTATTGACGGTAGAGGTTAGAACACCTCACACATTTTATAAAGGCGCTTCAGGTTGAAATAAATGTATTTCACTTCAATTTGGACACTGGCTGTTGACGACTGGTAGTGATAGGCTTTACCCGAAAATTCTTCTAAAAAGAGTTAATATTAAAATTAATTTATTTGTAGTTGCGTAGAGAGCTACGTTAGCTCGATAGTAAACTTAATTGTCAGTGGAGCTGGAAGCGAGCACAAGAACCGAAAAACTAAAGTCACAATAATATAGTAAGTTTTAAATATAGGACCACTTTTGAAACATTCTAAACTATGAAATGTATATTGTGTTGCTTATGATTTAATATAACATTTTTGATAATTACTTATTTTATATTGTCAACAATTTTTTCCCCCTAGTTGGAAACATTTTTCATGCAATGCCAATTGAAGGCTACAGGGGAGAAAGGGGCAAGTCACATTAAATATATATTTTTAGGATAACAACTTTTATATCTCAAACCTAATAATAACCACAACAAATACCTCTTTAATTCTTCTCGACCCCTCGGATAGAGAAGTATTATGATTGATTGTCAAACAAATTTGAACTCGAGATTTTGATAACTGTTGAAATTTCATGACCTCCTAAAAACCGAAATGTGGTTTGTGCCTGTCTGTCTCTCTCTGTCTAACTGTATATCCGTTTGTCTATCCATTTCGCTGTCTGTCTGTTCATTTCTCCGTCTTTCCATCCGTCTACCTCTCCAGCTGTCTCTCTGCCTGCCTCTCAGCCTGCCTCTTAGCCGAAACTATTATTAGTATGTTTAAGAACAAGGATATTTCTTGCTCTGCTTCTCACCACTCACCTTGTACTTTCATATATTCTCTCTAATAAAACACGTTTAATAAATATATAATTTTGAGAAAATTGAGACAAATTCTCACGGTGTAAGAGTGGAAAACTATTTAAGAGAAAAAATTACTTCAAATTAAATCATTACAGGATTCAAAACTTGAACTTCGCCACTCCAAACATATCAATATTTTTCATGTTCCTACTGGTTTGAGTATGGTCAGTATTACTAACGCATTAACGTGGAAAACCACCCCTTTGTGCAGCGTTTTTCAAACTGTGCTCCACCATAGCTATCTCAGTCCCCACGAGGTGGTTTTAAAATATTATTGATCTCTTTTTCATCCTATAAAATAGCATCAGTAATTACGATTGTAATTTTTTTTAAATTTAAATAAGATACATTTTCCAAAGGCGTGGCCAGAACATGTAATGTTTTCCGTTTGATTCGTACTATTATACTTGTAAAGTTTAATTGTAACTATTAAACGTGTAACCCGAACGGGTAGCAAACACAATGCTAAAAAAACTGTGCTAGTGTAAAAAAATTGTATGAGTGCTCCAGGAGTTTTTATATTTTTAGTCTATGGGATTCTTTAGCCCAACCAGTTTGGCAATCTCTGCTTTAATGTACCTACCCGGCCGAGAATCGAAACTTTACCTTCCCCGTCATCGATGGTCCAGTCAACTGTGTAAATGATACCTTCAATGAGAGGTCAGCAACCGGTCAATCTCGTGTCAGTTTTCAGTCAATTACGTAATATAACTGCATCGCCATCAAAAGTAGGTCTTTTCAGTCTTTTAAACTCGAAAGTATTTTCAAATAATATTTTGTTGTGGTCAAAATGACCATCATAGGTAATAATCAGTATTGTTAAAAGATGTTTAAGCAGTTAAAAAATAAAATTTATATTTTATTTATTCTCGATCAGTAAGTTGTTGTCATCTAATTTACTTTCAAGGAATCTATTATTATCATTATTATTATTAGCACCGCGTCTTACTACCCGTTCGGGTTATACGCACTTACGCTAATGTGTAATGGTAGGGTGATTGTGATATGAAACGTGGAATCCGAACCACGGTGGAGGTCTGGCATTCCCCACATTCACAATATGTCTTGTCAGAGGTGAAGGAAGGGTTTGGTAATCAGATAAATCTTTGCCGGGACCGAGGATGGAGCCCCGGCCGCCAGCACAGAAGTCTGACACCTTACCCCTAGACCACCAGGTCATCTCAAGGAATGTAAACCCCTTTTCTATACAAAACAATCGTTTTACTGGTTGTTATTTATGAGTGTGAAACTTGGTCTCTTACTTTACATGACGAAAACCAATTTAATGTGTTCGAAAACGATATTTGGTTCAAATAGGGATTAGTTACTGGGGAGTGGAGGATATTACATAATAATGAGTTACATACCCTGCAATCATCACAATACATTGTTAGGACAATCAAAACTTTTAAAGATTACTATGGGCAGCACACGCAGCGTGAATGGGAGAATTAGAACCTTATTCATGTTACTGACTGGCAGACTCAATGGGAAGAGACCATTGGGAAGATTTAGACGCAGGTAGAAAGATAAGATAATAATGAACCTGAAAGAGATATGATGTAATGAAGGTTACTGGCTATAGCTAGTTCAAGATAGAGATAAGGTGTAATGAGATGGAGTGGATACTACTAGCTATTTCTATATGGGTATGAATATAAGTATTTGACTAAAGATTGAATTTAAAGAATTCATAAAATATGTCTAGATTAAAGACAAATTAAAAGTAGAAGGGTAGAATGATGGATGAATGTGGGACCTTTGATAAGTTTATAAATCGATCGGAGACCAAAGAGATCACCAACATCTGAACCCCCAGTGCAGGTGAATTTACCATCAATTTAGCTAATTTCCGTAACTTTGGACCGACAGGTATATATTTATAGTTGGTTAAAATATTGCTTTCTATAAAAATATTTGACACAAAAGTCACAGGGTCTTGAATTGGATTTTAAATACCAATCAGATATAGATGAGGAAGTTTGAATTGTAGGGAAAAGTACCCACATATGTGTAGAATCAGGGTTGGAAATTTTTTAATGAAAAAAACCAATAATTCATTAAATAACACAATAAATAAATCCTGGATTCATACTTCGAACTACCACAACTTTTGAACCAAACTAGATGAGCTTGACATCTAGTCCGAGTGTCCACCCATGCAGTTACACTTATTCATAGTGAATAGATTCGAATCATTTTGGTTTTCAAAGGTGAGCCTAAATACACACTCAAAAGTTTTCTTTGTTTCCCGAAGAAAACCGCTTCCAATAGAACAAGCCTTTCTGTTCAAATAAAAGCCCACACACGAACACAATATTGATTATGCAAACATTGTCTTGAACAATTTGCGAAAGGTTTATAAATATATTTGTATTCATGTGTTTCGGTGTTCAAACCAAGTAAAGAAGTCTTTAATCGCCATAAACATACTTTAAATAACAAAACGCAAAAACCAGCTAATTCAAGCAAATTAACAAATAATCCATAACACCATAAATTGTAACAACGAAGCATTTATAGATAATTGCTAGCACCATTAATTTCCTCATTAAGTCAAGCTTTGTAGCGAGGTGATAATCTTCTGGGATGGAATTATTTCATTCTCTAAATTAACAGACCGCTAAATATAACAAAGGGAAAGGGCGTTATATTTACAATGACCCGTCCAACGTAAAATAGTTACTCCACCAATGCTGGACAGATTTAATTGTAGCTACTTTCACCTCAGGAAATCTATTCTTCAAAAAGGAAACAATTATTGAATTAAACTTTAGTATATATTATTTAACACAAGGGCTATTTAACACTCGAACCTCATCTGGTTTGCCAGTGACTATGATGTCAGAGTGTACTATTTGTTTTGCATAAATGTTTTCCCTCTCTCTATATATATATGAAATAACGTGTACTTTTCATCTAAAATTAACCTCAATAGTGTAACTAATTGTGTATATCCTGGACAAAGAGTAAAAAACCACAGACCCACTAGGTTGGTTTACCAGCCAGCTACTGCTTGAAGTACCTGCTGCTCAGGGGTCACCTGGTAATAGCAGTGACTGGTCGCGACAGTGTCCATATTATTTCAAGTCTATTCTCAGTTTTGAGCGAGTCCTGTGGTGTCTAAAATGTCTTATTTGGTTCCACACTGAGTACTTTTCATCACTTTTGACGTAGTCACTGGATGAGGGGTTTCATAGGTACTTGTACTTTTGAAATATATTTAAGAATCATACAATCTGATAAAAAAAACTACTTAAATTCTGTAATTGCAAAACACTACTTATGACACAATGATGACGTAAGTTTCAGCCACTTGGAATTTCAACCAGCTTCAGCGTTCAACCAGTAACTAGAAGGTTCAGATTAACTGTCAGTTCACTGCTTTAAGCAACGATTGAGCGACAGGGCTAGTCTGGTGGCTACTTAGGGTGCGATGAAACGGGACGCGAGAAAAAGCCATTGTTTTTGAAGTTTTTATAGCAAAAAATGTGTTGGTCAAAATAAATAAAATATTTCTCTAGTACAAAAATAGAGTTTTAATTTTCTTAACATGGTGTGATAAACAGCTCCTGAATATCTGTCATGAGCAGAGCGGTAGTATCTAAACCCTTTTTAAAGGAAGAGAAAAAGTTACCAATAAATTCCAGGACACTTTTGACAGATATTCAAGATGTATTGATGTCACCATGTATAATATTAGACCTAGTAGCTCTTAAACTGTAAGAAACAAATTCTTCATACAACGACAAAAGAATTTGTTTTACTTTTTTTTATCTGTAAGTTTAAAAGCACAAAATGTTGGATCACTTTCGGGAGAAATGTATCCGACAAATTATCATTTAAAATAAAGCTACCTTTGTAGGGCTACTTTAATGGGTTTTTATATAGAGCCTCAGTTACTTTGACACCTTTAAAAATAATGCAGTGATAGTATCTTAATGTTGGCTAATATAAACTTGTATCTATATTCAAATATATTATTTATGCATTTAAGTGAGGATTACTCCATCTAGATATCACATTCTGAAAATTGAAAAATGACACCTGGGCACGGGAATCGAGCTCGGGACCTTTGACTTAGTACGCCAATGCTCTTACCACTGAGCTATCTAGGACTCGTTCCGTGTTCATGCTCATTCTTCACTCTTCACTCATAATTTAAGGCAAAGTCTATGATGAACGTACGGGAATCGTCGGCTACAAATGTGTGCTTTATTAAGATCTCGAGCTATCAGATAACGCAGCCACATTCGACTCGGTAATTGGCTTATTGCAATATAGTTGTAATATAAACTTACGTTTATGGTACTCTAAGAGATTCTCCATAAGGTGATCCAAAGGTATGAGTTAATTACTAACGTGTATGCAGCGGAAAATGGTCTAATACTGAATAACGAAGCTGTGTAGAAAGGGAGACTATACCGAGTAAAATCTGACAGCATAGTTCAATCCTCCAGTCAAAAGAAAATCTATCATACAAGTGGCCACCCGAATTTATTGCGGAATTTTCTAACTTAAAAATCCGTATAGAGACATGAAAGGATTTTTTTTAAACTAATTTTTTGTTTAGTGTGCTGACGTATGGATGCCAAACATGAACGTTAGGGAAACAGGAAAATAACAAGACTTTCAATGTTGGCTTTGGAGAAGCCCAATAAGAACAAGCTGAACAGACAGGAAGAGTAGTGATTAAATTCTAAAAGAAATAAACGAGAAAAGGATCTTAGTGAAGACAATAGGAAAGAAGAAATCGAAGCTCCTTGGGCCAACATTGAGAGACGACACCTTTCTCCAGAACAGTTTTGAAGACAAGATATTAAAGAAAATGTCAAGGTATAGTTTAGGGATGTCCTACCTCAAGAACAGATGGGATGCATTTCAAATACTGACATGAAGAGGACCGTAGAAGACCAAGGGATTTGACAGCAGAAACAAGGCTTGGACTTTAGGAAATGTCAACTTAATGGGACAAATAAAGCCACCTGAAAGGGTTTAGAATCCCCATCCTTTGAGTCCAATACAAGAATACAAGTATTGAACAAGTTATTATTATTATTATTATTATTATTATTATTATTAGCACCGTGCCTTACTACCCGTTCGGGTTATACGCACTTACGCTAATGTGCAATGGTAGGGTGAATGTGAGATGAAATGAAGGACCTACAGTTTAAACGTGGAATCCGAACCACGGTGGAGGCCTGGCATTCCTCACATTCACAAGATGTCTTGTCAGAGGTGAAGGAAGGGTTTGGCAATAAAATTGAACTAGTTAAATATCAGTAAACCATCTTATTAAATTTATGTAATCTAAAAGTAATTTTGATAACACTACTTCCTGCATCAGTGGGAACGTGAACAAATACGTCAGTATCACCTGGTTTGGATTATCATTGATGAGGATGTCAGGGTTAGAATACCTAAAGGGTGTAATGAAGGGGTTTTCCTAAAATTGTTGTATTCCTCTCCCTCCACACATATGAATACATTTATCTAAAATATAACCTTTATAATCTACACTCTATTAGTACTATAGGGCGTCTTCAGAATTATGTAAACCATATTTTATTACCCTTTCATAAACATTACATAAATACTTATGACCAAAAAGTGATTGAAAAGTTATTAACTAACCCCTTAGGCTGAGATTTTCATTCAAAAGTTTAATAAATTCTGGTTTCTAAGATTTTATCACTCCTGAACTGTGTCAACACCGGGAAGCATGTGCAAGTTTAAGCTAATTATGTGAAAAGTATTTAAACAAATCTTATTTCTAACTCTACATTAAACTTTGCTCCGAAAAATTAATGGCCTTTGAGATCATTTAATGATTTTTAAGAATGCTTTAATGATCAAAATCTCATTCAATGAATCTTTCGTGACTGGCATTCACTTTGTGTGATTATGTGGATAACCAGGACTGATAGTAGGACTCAACACACGCACAAATGATCCAGTTTTATCAAATACGTGCATGGATCGCTTACAACTACTCCAATCATTTGAAATGTAAATATTGGTATACAATTCTAGTTAACGCCATCACGTATCGTCAGTCAGCACCACATCTCTAGGGTTAATAACGATTTCCTTCCATCCAAGGTTGACACATTTAACCTCAAGTGAATGTATTGTGTTTTCCTCAGAGTAGTTATTTTTGTTTCTAGGACTACATGAATTATAAAATGAGAGAAAGGAGCGATTAGAACAAATATTTTTCTTAGCACCGTGTTTCACTACCCTTTCGAGTTATACACTTATGCACTAATTACGCTAGTAGTTTTAGGGATTATGAAGGCTTATATTTACCCCTTTTTTTCACGTTTTCCCGAATTGATTTTAATTTTTCTTGATGTTTATAAAGAGTAGTGAATTGTCTTTAATTTTTTCATAAAAGTATTTACTGTGGGGTCTAGTAATTGTTATGTATAAAAGGATGATTTGCTAATGACAGGGGGGAGGGGGGGAAGGTGTCGCAGTCATTACGCAACAAAATATCAAGATAGGGTAAAAAAAAGATAGGTTGTAGGGGTGGAGTAGGAAGATCAAATTGGTATTTCAATTAGTAGGCCTAGTTCTTTAGTTCACTTTTTATCAATGAAAATACTTTATTTTGGAAATAATCATATTGCTGCTTTAGGCGCCTTTCAGACGAGCGCACGTGAGCTGGTTCACTAGAGTCACGATGCAGCTCACATGAGCTGTATAAAACACAGATGCTGGCCACTCAGTGTTCTACAATGCTTGAACCAGAAGAGGCTATAATATTAACATTTGCAATTAAAATTAGAAGAAAAAAAGAAATAGAAAACTGTGGCTGCACCCGATATAAGTTCAAGGTTGGAGAATGTCTGTTTTTATACATGACTTAATGAAATTAGAGAAGACGATGTTAAGTTTTTCAATTATTTACGCGCGTCAACAACATATTTTTATGAGCTGTACAACATTTTAAAGTGTTCGCTGCAGAAGAGAAATACTAGCATGACAAGATATATACCTGTCGTTGAGAGATTCTCTGTCATATTAAGGTAAGTTATAAGGTTTTGGACAAGTACAACTAAGATCGCCATAAAATAAAAGAGATTATAAGTAATTATAGTAAAAAAAACCAATAAAAATAGTAAGTTACATAATTTATAAAATAAAATAATAATTTTTATGTGAAGCATTAAAACAATAACTATGTTACCCAAATATTTATGTACATGGATAGCTATCAAAATGACAGCAACAAATCATATGACTTGGTGTATTAATATATAAATTAATTTTAGTGACTTTTGTTACTTTCAAATACCGTTCCTCCTTCCCCGCACTCATTTTGTCTAGAAGGAAAGGGGGAGAGGGGAATAATGAAGTGCAACAAAGTGAATGCAATTAACAGTAAAAAATCAAAATAAAACACTTGAAAATTACTCTTTGAGACATAGTATCAAAAGTTAAAAGACGTGATGAAAATTAATTCAATACTCATACTCAATTTATTCAAACAACTCTACCAAGTCCAAAACACTGGAGGCGTCTGTCATAGGGGAAAAGACAGTTTAAGATGGATGACTGGGAGCTGGGCAATGATTTGATCTATGTGAAGTTTCCGGAAAAGGTACTTGTACCGAATGAATGTCATAAGACGTCTCAGAATGAGGGATATGAGTAAGGGTAGGCCTACTTGAGAGGTAGATGATTCGTATCGAATGATGGGATTTTTGGTTTCGATATGAAAGGGCTTGGTTTTGGTATGGATAGTTAGAAAGGGGATAAGTTAAAGTGTATTGATTGGGAATAGAATTAGTTGAATATTTCATGATGACTTGTATTATTTCTGCTCTCATTTGCATTTTTTTTATTCAGGGACATGCTTTGTAGATGAAAGGAGGGAAAGTAGAAAATGCCTGTCCTCGTCAGTTTCAAATTATTTCAGCATTCTTAGTTCACTAGCACGCCATTGCTGTAAACTATCTTTGAGGACTTCGTACATCCTTTCCGTGGTATCTTTTGCCCTCTTTTTGGATGACTGAACAGATGTGCTTGTAGGGTAGCTACAGTCTCCTTCTGCTGTTCCTCGTAGTCACCCTCATTCATGCTAGAAAAGTCCTGAAATAAAATCCTTAAATTTATTTTTACCACCACGTCCTACCGCCTGTTTGGGCTAAATGCTATTAATTACTACTACTAATTACTCTAGTGTGACCGGGATGAGGAAGGATAAATTTAGAGAGGAAGTTGTACCAATAATTTACCACTGCTATACTGGTACGTGCTTCAACCATAACAGCGTGCTAGCGGGCCAATTTTACTCAACAAAATCAGACGCTCTGTTCCTTATTATCATGGACGTTGATTAAAACACACCAAAACAGGTCATCGGCCAAACCATAGAGTTTCTGTTTGATTGACAAATGCTAAGTCACCTGGCGGACCAAGAAATCCGATAACATTCACTTTATCAATCCTAGTTTATGTTTTTGGAATAGGAGCGTTCCACTTCTTAAAAAAGAAATATATTATATTTCAACACATTTAATAAGTTCCTTAATTAACTGCAAAACACTGCACAATGAACTCCTGTACTCATATTCAAAGGAATCTTTTAGACACGCAATAATCACTTAGTGTTAATTTTTAACTGGTCGCTGCGTGAGATCCGGCCTATCCTGACAACCCTACCCATACTACACTCAACTCATGACCGACCTCTGCTCTCAGAACTAGACTGACCTCCCCTCAACTCAACTCACCCTTCTGGCACTCCGCGTTTGTGACGTCATCACTACGTGGAGCGCCATCTAGCTTTCCGAAAACGGTACCACTACACACAACCGTGGCATGGATTGTACAAAGCTCAACCGTGTTTGCATGGAGTGAGAGTGGAAAATCATTTAGGAGAAATACCTCATTGCAACCAACCGGGTTTGGACCACGATCTCCCCGTCCTCAGCAGGCCAATCTAATATGAGTGTGACGCATTAGACCACTCGGCCACTCTAGTGGGTCCTTAGAATTATTTATAGCACTGTTAATAACTTTAAGTTGTGTAAAGCGTTTTAATTTTTAGGGATTACATCTGTTATGTCCAATGTTTGCCTTTATTAGGCTAACCATTGTAATTATCCATTTATATGTTGATTTTAAACTAGTTGGAAAAATACACCTGAATAGGGTAATTGGACCCAGGACCTTTGGTTTAACGCACCAATGGTCTACCACTGAGCTATCCATATAGCTGAGTCCTCCCGTACTCAGGGTCATTATTCATAGTTTAAGGCAGAGTCTATTATGGACGTGTGAATTCGTCGTATGCAACTTAGCTTGCTATCAGAACCACAGCCATCTTCGACTCGGTAGTTGGCTGTTATTCTGCCAAGTACACAATTCAAGATTGTAATTAAAGCGTATTTCGATGAATAAACCACAACTTGTAGATAATTTAATTACGGTATTGTCTGTATGGAGGCGACCTAGTTAAAGGTGATTATTATCTATTGAAGGAAATATATTTTAAAATAAATATATCATAGTGTTGCTTTAGAGAGAATTTTTTTTAAATAATGGCTATTTTATTTAATGGGGGATAAGTATTATTTTAATATTAATATTTTGTCAATAATACATAGCTAAAATATTTGTTCATTATTTAATTTAATTTCATATAGTGATGGCGGCCGGGGTTCAATCCTCGGTACCGGCACAGATTTATCTGATTACCAAACCCTTCCTTCACCTCTAACAAGACAACTTGTGAATGTGGGGAATTCCAGGCCTCCACCGTGGCTCGGATTCCACGTTAAGCTGTAGGTCCTCCATTTCATCTCATAATCATCCTAACATAACATATTAGCGTAAGTGCGTATAATCCAAACGAGTATTAAGACGCGGTGCTAATAATAATAATAATAATAATAATAATAATAATAATAATAATAATAATAATAATAATAATAATTTATGCTGTAATAAAAATGTCAGATCTCTGCGTGCTGTAGATTTGGCTGGAGATCGCACACACAAACACTTCCTTTTATTACTATAGAAATAAACTGTACATAGCAACTGTAGATAAAACTTGTAAAAATAGGTAAGTTAGTAACATGCTATATTTATTATTACTTATCAATGGCTTTCGACATTTCATCAAATCCAGGGGTGTTGATATGGCAAATTTGCAATCAGCCTGTAACTATTATGTTTCAATTACTATAATCATTACATCTGGTGTCCCACAATGCTGGATGTAGTTGAATTTCTTCAATAAATTGCTCTAAATCGAAGATGGCTACAATTTTTTTCATCCCGTCCAACTTGAAATAAGGATATTTCTGTACTTAGCTTCAGCTCACGCGCGCTCGTGGGAAAGGTTCCATAAGATTCAATGCCCTACTAGTGGTAGACAGAGCCGACATTTCGCTCGATGGGAAAGGTTCCATAAGATTCAATGCCCTACTAGTGATAGACACAGCCGACATCTCACTCGTATGAAAGGTTCCATAAGATTCAATGCCCTACTAGTGGTAGACAGAGCCGACATCTCACTCGTGTGAAAGGTTCCATAAGACTCAATGCCCTACTAGTGGTAGACACAGCAGATATCTAGCTCGTGTGAAAGGTTCCACAGGACTCAATGTCCTACTAGTGGTAGACAGAGCCGACATTTCGCTCGATGGGAAAGGTTCCATAAGATTAAATGCCCTACTAGTGATAGACAGAGCCGACATCTCGCTCATGTGAAAGGTTCCATAAGACTCAATGCCCTACTAGTGGTAGACAGAGCCGACATCTCACTCGTGGGAAAGGTACCATAAGACACAATGCCCTACTAGTGGTAGACGGAGCTGACATCTCGCTCGATGGGAAAGGTTCCACAGGACTCAATGCCCTACTAGTGGTAGACACAGCCGACATCTCACTCGTGTGAAAGATTCCATAGGACTCAATGCCCTGCTAGTGGTAGACAGAGCCGACATCTCACTCGTGTGAAAGGTTCCATAAGACTCAATGCTCTACTAGTGGTAGACACAGCCGACATCTCACTCGTGTGAAAGGTTTCATAAGACTCAATACCCTACTAGTGGTAGACACAGCCGATATCTAGCTCGTGTGAAAGGTTCCTTAAGACTCAATGCCCTACTAGTGGTAGATAGATCTGACATCTCGCTCGATGGGAAAGGTTCCATAAGACTCAATGCCCTACTAGTGGTAGACACAGCCGATATCTCGCTCGTGTGAAAGGTTCCTTAAGACTCAATGCCCTACTAGTGGTAGATAGATCCGACATCTCGCTCGATGGGAAAGGTTCCATAAGACTCAATGCCCTACTAGTGGTAGACACAGCCAATATCTCGCTCGTGTGAAAGGTTCCTTAAGACTCAATGCCCTACTAGTGGTAGACACAGCCGATATCTAGCTCGTGTGAAAGGTTCCTTAAGACTCAATGCCCTACTAGTGGTAGACACAGCCGACATCTCACTCGTGTGAAAGGTTCCTTAAGACTCAATGCCCTACTAGTGGTAGATAGATCCGACATCTCGCTCGATGGGAAAGGTTCCTTAAGACTCAATGCCCTACTCCTCGCTTCAGCTCTCAAATGAAAGGGGCCTTATTCTACTTTCTTTTCGTTGGCTCGGGTGGCTTGCTTTTAATTACTATTTAACTCTCACGATGCTCTTAAGAATACATGTTATCCAAGGGCTAGTAATTCAATATCGCACCCGTGTTGAATTAATAAAGTTTTATTTCTAATATTGGATGATCCCTTGATCTATAACCATTATGGAACCACATAGTAACTGTCTGGCTGGATAAGAATCCCAGACACCATACATGTGTAGTTGTTGAAAGGTTAGTATATAATAGTCCTCGCAACCTAATATATCCCAGCCCAAACATAGCTGAACTTAAGCTCCATATAAATACTCTGTAAGCTCTACATCCTTACAGTTCTTAAGTACTTAATTATCCTTAGAAATGGAAATCACGCCTACACATTATTTATCCGTAATCACGTGAACATGTCAACCAATAAGAACGTTTGAAACAATGTCCAATTAAACTCTTTGAAAGTAAAGTTTCTAGAGCCAATCGCAAGCAGACGGTATACCAGATGTAAAACTATTATCAAAATTAACCACACAGTGGTTTTTGATAAAACATCCAGGAAATACTACATTTTTAACGGTAGGTTAAGTACAGTCACAAATAATATATCTAAAACATGAGCTAGTTAGTGTGATTGATATGGAAATTCCATTGGGGTTTTCATTTCGATGCGCGTGCACACTTACTTTGGTAGTCCTTAGCATTCCTTATCGACTAGTCCTTAAAAAAGAGTTATCTTATATGGAGTGACCAGGACTAATAAATTAAGGATAGAGAGACTGTAGATAGTACAGTCTGTTAGTGTAGTCCGATCTCTTACGGAGTATTACGCACCTTATGGACAAGGAATCTGTAGTTGGGATTTTATCCTGACCTATCCTAACCTATCCTTAACTAATCTAACCTAACTTAACCTAGCGGCTGGCTCAGCCAGTCGAGAGGTGATGTAGTGCTAGTGGTGTGCCTTAATATGACCACAGGGGAGGTCAGATCGCAGTAAAATAAAACAATAGTAAAGAAATATTAAACTATTTTAGATTTCAGTTAAATGTTTCATATTAACAGACATCCCAATATTTGTTTTGAGCTTTATATGTGAAATTACTTATTATTTCCAAGCTCAAAATATTCCCTTTGTTTACCCGGTTCTTCAGGTAAGTGGTAGCCTTGATATTACATTCAAAATAAATCACAACCCCTTAAAAATATTTTCGAGCCCACTGGGATCCAAACCAAAGTTTATGAATGTAGGAGGAGACGGGGAGGAGGGCGGGTACTCTTATAAACTACCATTTAGATTCAAGAGTAGTCTACTAAGCCTCGACAACATATTTAATCAATCAACCTAGTTTTAATGAGAAAGTGATATTATTTTTTTATATTATAGCAGAGTCCCAAAAGATTTTTTTTAGAGTAGTATTGTAATTTGGGATAGTACACTCTATCTTCCTGAAAGGTGACAGTTCTACCTTGACGATTTACCTTATGGCCCTACCTTATAAGCTACACCAAAATGTAATCCGTTAAGATAAGGTTGTTAGTTTTCAGGTAAGACTTTAAGTGATGACATCATTGTAGAAGGTAATATACAGTGATATTTTTTTTTTAGTTTAAAGGCCTTTTTCATTACCGGGATTTTCTTGTATAGTGGACACTTGGTACAGTTAACAATTTTGTTTCGGTCTAAAACCCGGAGTTGAAAAAGTTTTCTCCTGTAAAGTTTTTCATTTCCTGGGGAGCGGGATGGTGGGCCTTATGCTATCACAATATGGTCTGTTTGTCTCTCATTTACTCCCACAGTGCTCGTTAATTATTAACCAAATATTATCTCAGGCTAGAATCACGCCTCTTGACCAAGTTGAGGTTGTGTGGTATGATACTCACTAGAAGCACTATAGAAGGTACACATACAGCTCTACTGGACTAATGAGAGGATTGTTACAGTCACTGGTGTTGGCGGAACCTTATTCGTCTGTATGTCTGTGTGTGTGTTTGTGGAGGGATTAGGGGAGATAATAATAAAAAAAGAATTTCGAGGGGTTTGGTCACCCAAACAAAATAAGAGTACAGGAGCCTTCTCCCAGCAAAGATTTAAAAATTGGATGATTTTGGAAGCTATATGGATGGTATTGATCTGATTTTTTTATTACTCTCCTCTAGAAGAAATTTTTAATGGTTCTCAGCCAATTTTTGTTAAATCTTAATGCTCATATAAGATATTTATAGTGATTCTCACATATTTTTACTTGTCATATCAAAAGAAATTAATGATCGTGAAAAAAATTTATCTAAAAATGTTGATGAATCTTTTCTCTTTATGTGAGTGCGAGCCCAAATAAATGGTACAGAGCTCCGCACGGACTTTTTCTCTCTAGTGTTAAAAAATTGAGATATTTACTCAAAACCGTAATATATGTGAAACTAAATAATATTCACTAGCAAAACCAAGCATAATCCACGCTATACTAACGTTTAAAAAATTTTGATTACTAGTTTTAAATTTTATAATTTTACTTTTAAGGAATGAAAGTCCTCATTTTTATATTTGGAACGATAAAAAAAATTATATTGGGTCTACAAGGGTCAACACTTCGTATTCAAATTTCAACTTCCGTTTAAAATTTTCGACATTATATTGGGTATTGCATATCTTAAGGTCATCGCATTGCTATTAAATTTCTCATTTATTTATTTTAACCAATGAAAAATTTAAATATTGACTATTGAGTCTAAAATGATAGAGATAGATTATTGCTGTACAAACATTTCCCCTAAGAGATAAAAGAAAAAAGAATATCAAACTGTGAGAGTCTTGCTGATATTTAATTACTACTCCATGGCATTAGAGAATAATTATTGCGTTAAAATATAAATAGTATTTCTGTATAGATAAAACTCACAAAATTGTATTAATATATTTGCCAATATCTCAGAAACTATTGGATTTAGAAAAATATATTCCATATAAAAGTTTTTTATTTATGATAGTGTTACAGTTTAGCTAAGAAAAGGTATTTTTAGTATAACAAGTAGTTGTGGAGATATAGTTATTTTTGTTTATGTTAAATACACCAAACGTAGTTTTCATGGGAACATTAAAATGGCCATTTGATTTACAATTTTAATCAAGGCTTGGCTACTAATTTTAATCAAAATGGTTAGAGACGATTTTGAGATAAACACTATTTTCTCTTTACGCCCTTGGGTAAACTACTCTTAATTTTAGGGTTAAATAGACACTCAGACAGATGGCATGACAAAAACCACTTTTTATGAATCGGTAGGGAGGGGGGTGATGAAACGTCAAAGTACTTTAAAAATATCGGTCTCGATTTTTTATTTTTACCGTTCGAAAAGTTAAAAATAAATGTTACGGAACTCCGCAAGGACTTTCTTGTTCTATTGTTTAAAAATAGAAATATCTACTCAAAACTCGTATTACATGTGAAACGAAATAAACACTAGCAAACCAAGCATAAATACTTACGTAAAACATTTTTTGAGTCCCGGTTTTAAATTTTATAGTTTTATTTTTAAATAATATCCTCATTTGTATGTTTGGATCAATAAAAATGATCGATTTTGGGTCCACAAGGGTCAACACTTCATACTAAAATTTCGAATTCTGGTTAAAATTTTTAATATTTTATTAGATGTTTCACATCTTAAAGTCATCGCATTGCTATTCAATTCCTTAGTTATAAATTTTGACCAATAAAATATGTAAATGTTAACTATTGAGTCTAAAATTAAGGAGATAGATCATTGTTGTACAAACATTTCTCTTGATAGGTTAAAGGAGAATTGAACTGTTTGAGAGACTTACTTATATTTAATCACACTATGGAATTACGTATTATCTCTTTCCAGCTAAAGCCCACGAAAATGTATTAATATATTTGTCAATATTTCAGAAAATATTCGTTTTATAGAGATGTATTTCAAATTTTTATTTTTAATAGTACTACAATTTTGTAATGATAAGTTATTTAGTATTTCAAATAGTTGTGTAAATACAGGAATTTCTGCTTCTGTAAAGTACCCTAAAGTTAATTTTCATTAGAGGATGGAAATAACCATTTTATTTATAAACTTAATCAACGTCTATATACGAATTTCAATACAAATCGTAAGAACCGATCTTGAGAAAATCGTTTTTTTCTCTTTTCGCTTTTTATTAATCTATTTTTAATTTTAGGGTTGAACATACACACAGAGAGACGGCATTCCAAATAACACTTTTTATGTTTGGGGGGGAGGGGGGGGAGTTTAATGAGATGTTGACATCAACCAACATTTCAAGTAAGATTTTTTTACGGTTGCAATACTTTACCTTTAGTGTTCAAAAAGTTAATATACATATATATATATATGTAATTGTGTATAACTTGAAAGTTATTGGTTTTATAAATTTAAAAAAAATTATAAATATTATAAAAATGGGATTTACAAACTCACGTGTGAATGTAATAGTATCTACATTGGTCAAACTGGTAGAAACTTTTGAATCTGTAATAAAAAAGATATTTCATACACAACAAGACCTAATAAAAATTTGCAGATCATCTAAATATTCCAACCATCAACCCAAACCAATAGACCAACGCATGGTACCCCTTCACATTTCTCACAAAGACACAAAATTAAACACTGGCGAATTTGTTTCCATACAAGCAAATTTATTCCAAAATAAATCCATAATTAATGAACAATTAACACATCTACCTAAACATATTAAAATCATGTAATCTTGTGTTATCCTGCTCTTCCCTCCAGCGTAGTTAATGACCCGATTGAGCTGGAGTTGAGAAAATTAGTTTACCAGTCCCTCATTTTTTGTCCTTCCATTAATCTACACATCCTTGTTTTACTCATTATTTCACATTCATTGTTTAAATAGCTATTTCCCTACCATCAGTTTACACCGTGATTATAGCTCTAGTTGCCATGGCGCTATTTCGTTAGTCTTTTGTTTTCCAACTTATCCGTCTGTTTAAACCACACCCCGATTAGTATCAATCTATCAGTCGTAACATCACCTTGTGTTCCTGCAAAAACGAATTTGGTAAGTTTGTTTGGTTACCTATTTGTTTTTTCAAGTTTTAGGATAACGTTATTTTTCTGTTTTTCACACTCTGCAGTCTTCCTAATAATCTTTAATTTAATTTTTCAGTGGACATGATTATGGTATAATCGTACCGAAACATGTCGGCAAGAATTGAATCGGACTTCTTTTAAACACCGATTACTTGCTAAAGGAGTAATTGGACTAAACAATAATAAAAATTATAATTATATAATTAAAATTATATTAATTTCCAAAGCTTAATCACAATCCGAGACCTTACAATCACATCCTTTTATCTCACTTTGAAAGACGCTACAACTATGAGGTTAATTGTATTTAACTATTCAACATCAGTGTTGGAATGTAAACTATGTGTTATCCTCAATTTTGTTTCTAGATGTTTTAATTATATTTTAATATGTTGTATATGTGTTGTTTTATTTGTCAACTTATGGTCTTATGGTCCACTTAAAACTTATGACATATTTATGCTTGTTGAAAGCACAATTTAACCGGTTTTTTAATATTAAAATATATCAATTTCAACCTTTTAATAATTTTTAACATTTTATTAATTCATCAGTGTATTATATACTTTCACTTTATATTGCTATTCTTAAGATTTCATCTCAGTCTTAACCATAATCATTACTGCTCCCTACTTTATTATTATTTAGAATGTTTTCTAAAATGATACTTAAATATATATAATTTATATGAATGCTACTAAGATGTCTCAAAAAAGAATCAATGAGCCCAATGGATATTTATAAAGTTATTATAGCAACGCCAGTCGCTTAAACACAAGACTCCTACAGTAAACCAAGTCAACAAGCAATTATTGTATGTGTTAGCTAACCAAAAGGAAACTAATTAGTAACCAAACAGTTTATGTCATTTTAACCTCGTACATTTCTGCTGTATTTGAATTTTGCACATAATAATATAATAATAATAATAAGTTTTAAAGTAAACACAATGCCATAACTTCAACCAGCAATGTTACCCCACCCGATATATGCCACGACACCGAATTGGGTTGCGACTCCCAGGTTGTAAACCATTGGTATAGTGCATTAGTTTACTTAGCCATCAGCACGAAAAACTATTGTATTTGAAATTATATCACTGAAAAGATGAATTGTCTGAATTTCCCTAGTGCCGAGTGGAATTTGTACCCCTGACACAGGTACACGCTAGCCTGCGAAAGAGGGGACGGGTCTTTCTTCATGGAGGAGCTAAGAACTGTCAGAAGAAACTACAGATTTCAAGCTTAGGTGCGTCAAGATAAGATGCAGTCCACTTCACAAAATAGTTTCGAATTCACATCCTAGACAACGTCGTTAAAAAATAGATATAAAGATTATTGTGATTAACAATATTATTTATTTATTTTTATGAGAAAAGCACATTTAGAGGAAAACATACTTAAGGGTAGTTTATTTTAAGCCTACCCGACTCGGGGGCATAGTTAGCTAACGCGCCAATCGTGTTGAGCTTGACTGTTGAGGACGGGGAGATCGAGGTTCGAATCTCAGTCGGGTGAACTGGGGAGTGTTTTTCCTAAATGGTGTTTCACTCTCCCTCCACGCAAATAGGGATTCAATTCCTCTACTTCAACCTTCCAAATTCCTAATCCATTGGCGTAATTAGTACTTAAGCGTATAACCCGATCGGGTAGTAATACGCAATGCTAAGTAAAAAAAAATCTCTAAATCTGTATTTGAAAATTATTTTCAAAGACGTGATACACAATATGAGAAAGTTTGTGCAATAGAATCGTACCATTTATTTTTTAATTGAAACCTCTTAGGTGATTCTTCATTGGCGATATTTTTTTAATTTGATACTTTAAGAAGTTTATTGAATATGCATATATCTTTTTTTTTTAGATTATATCACTTTATAGACTTTTTGCAATTTGACGCAAGGCCATATTTCATCTTAAGGTTTGTAAAATATCAGAGGGCAGTGAAAGAGATATACAGGGGAGCAAGTTTATTTCAAGGGTGAGGGTTAATTATTTCTAAGGGAGAAATGTCTCCCTGACCAATCCCCTCCCAATCTCAGCACCATTGATTCAAGTGGCGAGCTCATAAATTTACTTTGGGATAAGTATTCAATCACGATTGTAACCAAAATATAATTTTCAAGGTTATGGAGAGAGGGGAGAGGAGGGACGCAGCTCACTAGCTGCTGAAAACCATGAACATGTTTTATCTTTATAAAAAACGTAGGGGCTCTTCAGTAATATTTATCGTGTAAAATTGTTTCTATTTTGTGGCAAAGCGTTTTAGCCACTTTCTAAAATAAGCATCAATATGTAAATCAGCGTTAATTTTATAGATATATTTAAAAATCATTATATTATTACCTCGATCTACAGCCATTTAAAATTTAAATATCAAGCATGAAGCAAAATCCACCAAACTGCTCCAAATGTAGCCCAGCTACATACATTTCAGCCAGTGTGTGAATTACTGCACCACTCTGGCAGATTCTGTCCTCAATGTTCAGCCAGTGTGTGAATTTCTGCGCCACTCGGGCAGATTCTGTCCTCAATGTTCAACCAGTGTGTGAATTACTGCGCCACTCGGGCAGATTCTGTCTTCAATGTTCAGCCAGTGTGTGAATTGCTGCGCCACTCTGGCAGATTCTGTCCTCAATGTTCAGCCAGTGTGTGAATTGCTGCGCCCCTCTGGCAGATTCTGTCCTCAATATTCAGCCAGTGTGTGAATTTCTGCGCCACTCGGGCAGATTCTGTCCTCAATGTTCAGCCAGTGTGTGAATTGCCGCGCCACTCCGGAAGATTCTGTCCTCAATGTTCAGCCAGTGTGTGAATTTCTGCGCCACTCGGGCAGATTCTGTCTTCAATGTTCAGCCAGTGTGTGAATTGCCGCGCCACTCCGGAAGATTCTGTCCTCAATGTTCAACCAGTGTGTGAATTGCTGCACCACTCTGGCAGATTCTGTCCTCAATGTTCAGCCAGTGTGTGAATTGCTGCACCACTTGGGCAGATTCTGTTCTCAATGTTCAGCCAGTGTGTGAATTTCTGTGCCACTCTGGCAGATTCTGTCCTCAATATTCAGCCAGTGTGTGAATTGCTGCACCACTCTGGAAGATTCTGTCCTCTATGTTCAGTGAATGAGTGAATCAAGCCTTAGCTCATATACTTGCCAAAACGGCTACTAATGACTGAACTTGAGATAGAAGAATGGTTATTTTAAAGATAAACATTACCCGCACTAGCGCGGAGTGAATATAGTTAAAAAAAATATGAAAAATGATATGTAAAAAAACACCCCGGTACACCCAGCTGAGATTTGAACTGGGACCACCCCGTTGCTGGGGATTGGTGCTGTAGAAACTATATCGTTAATATATATTATTTTAATTTTCTTTTTTCACATAAGTACTGTACTCGAACTTGTGAATGTAATGAAATATGCATAATCATCGTGCATTTAATTGTGATTTTCCGTACCAACTAGACCGTAGGAGATAACGATCTATTTTGTATATCACCGTGTCTTAATACCTCTCCAGGCCATACACATATATGATAATTACTCTAATGGGGTAGAAATAATGAAGGAAGCATTTAAGAGGTAATCTAACAGCGTTATTTCGTGGAAGGAGAGAGGAAAAGTCATTTAAGAAAAACGCCCTCAATTTAACCGACCAGGATTCGCACCCTAATCTCCTCGTCATCAGCAGGCCAGTCCAACATAATAGTGATGCCATAAACTTTTCGGCCATGGAAGAAGGTATGAAAAAATTTAAATAGAAAAATGTCTGAGGTTAGTTATTTACCTACGTATTCAATCTATGATTACCATCAATATATAATCTTGACGCTTGCTATTGTTTTGATCCAATGTTGAAAATGCCTAATTTCCCCGCTTAACGGTTAAAGTTCCCTAATATTTCCCCAAGCTTTTTTCGGTTTTCCAATTCCCTGACTATTCTACGTTTTCCTACTGTCTGTGGCCAATCTGTTGCTATACAAATACAATCCGCATATCCCATTTTAATTGACTAAAAAACTTATCAAGATAGAAATGCCGCATACATTTAGTTTGTATATTGAATGTCTTGACTCTTGAGAATATAAAGGATTAATGAAAAAGATGCCATAAGATGTTAAGAAACCACTATAGAATATTACAACTGAAAAACTTTTTTCCAGGTTTTTTTTTACTGACAAAGAATCAATAGAAACTGAAGAGCACATACTTTCTTAGTTGTTATTCGAAGAATGAAGTGTATGAGGATGGTAAGAGTTATGAAATAGTTACTTTCTTGTGCCTTCTTTTTTGTGAATGAATTTAATAGAAAAAAATGTATTTGGGTTTATATATATATATATATATATATATATATATATATATATA
>CABFVX010001081.1:87927-146725 GCA_902151425.1 Timema shepardi
ATATATATATATATATATATAATACATAGTTATATATATAGCTAAACACATACATTTAAAAGTATGAGACCCGTAAAAAGAGAGCTAGATATATTCAAGTGGCATAAAAATGAAAGAAAAAAAGAAATTCTCCTCGTGTGGATGTAGATGAATGGAAATTATCTGTATAGTCCTTAATAAAAGATCTTTATATTTTAATTCTTAAAATAAAACATTGTATACAATTTAATCTCGGATTTATAATTCAAAACTGGGTTGAAGTAAAAATTATATATCCCAAATGTTTTTACCTATGCTTGAAGAAATATTTATTGATCGTAACCTAATTACCGCCTCTGAAGGCCCGTCGACACGATGTTAGTGGACTAATGCAAGTTTACTAGTCATAGCTTACTAACATATTAGTTGTGTTGACACGCATTTTTTATTTGTATTAGTATCACTTCTAAAAACATGGCTGAAAATTAAGTGATCCTAACTGATCTCTCTATTGGAGCCATTTTTTTTATCACTGCCTCTCATTTCTCGTTTGGGTTATTTACACGCAGAAATTATGCTGGTGTGTTGGAAGCTAGGAAGAGTTAATTTAGAATAAAATGGGTGGCTAAATAAATTAGCAATTTTTCAGTAAACGCAATTTATCATAATTAGTCGACCTATATAAAAAATTGTTTTATATAGACAACATAAAAAAGTAAGTGATTAGTGTGTCTCCTATTTCTTAATTCCTTAATACATTAAAATATATTTCAGTTTATCCCAAATAATTAATATATTACTTTTTCTTGATTTATTTACTCACTTAGCGTACAATCATGGTAAATAAAATTAAACTCAATAAGGTCAATCAATAAATTCCAATACAACCAAACTTGGTTGGACATTTTTTTAAATAGGCTTAACCAAGGTTTTTCAACCCTATTTTATAATATTTAGCACCGCGTCTTACTACCCGTTCGGGCTATACGCTTTAAGTACTAATTACGCTAATGGATTAGGAATTGGGAAGGTTGAATAAGAGGAAGTGAACCCACATTTGCGTGGAGGTAGAGTGGAAAACAATTTAGGAAAAACCACCCCAGTTCTCCCGACCGAGATTCGAACATCGATCTCCCCATCCCCAGCAGTCGAGCTCAACATGACAAGCGCGTTAGCCAACTACGCCACCGAGGCGGGTAACCCTCTTTTAAATGTTGGCGTACTAATAACAAAATAACCTGTTAAATGGTAACTAGGCCCAAAATATTCTTTAAAAATAATAAATCAATTTGTAGATTGGTTTACATATAAACTATTTGGTTTGATATGAGACAATAATATTATGTTGTAAATCTACTCAAGTTTCCAAAGCATTACTACCAAGTATTTGAAGTGTATGGACTGAATATAGTTAATTAAAAATAATTTATAAAGATTGGTTAAAGTGTCAAATACGGAGATAGGAAACCGTTCCGGTGATTTCGTGTGAAAACCACCGGTAATTTATACCTTACTTACCGATAACACGAATATTATGTTGTCGGAACTAATAACGGTACTACAATGATGTATTATATTTTGTGATTGTATCAAAAATATATACATTCCACGTTGATTGATAGGAAATGATGGTTTGATAAAACTATGTATAACATTTGTTTACCGATATTAAATAATATCTCTCACAAGGCACATTTGCAATATTTACGTAGACCTAACATTTTATGTTGGACACTTCTTGAGAATATGTACGCTTGATATAACTTTACAGTATCTTCTAGTGCAATATCCCTAGCATTCTTATTTTTATAAATCAAGTGCTTAAAATTGCACTAAAACTTATTCTTTTCATAACATTCCACAAATAAGTGTCTTTCACACAACAACTTTTTTAGTTGCAGCCGTTTTGAATTGTCTACTCACATTAGAAAAGTTGGAAGGTGGCCAACTTTTTCACTTGAAAGTGAAATTGTTTGTTAGTAGCTTGCTTATTTGTTTACACGGTGCAAGCTGTGCTGGCGCTGCCAAATTAATGTACTTGCATTAATCTACTAATACAGTGTCAACGGGCCTTAACTAAACACAAGTAGAGTGTATACAACCTATATCTTGATTTTATTACCAAGAAAACCCTAAAATGTTTACTGCAGTCAACAAGGATCACGCCTGCTCCAGCGGCCGCATGGCCTAAGGCGTCACTCTTTCAATAGACTAAACTGCCAATGACGGGGAGAGCAGAGTTCAAATTCCAGCTGGGTGTACTAGAGGTGGCTTTTATTAAATGGTTTTCCACTCTCCCTCTATGCAATTAAGGCTACACTTCCTCTACTCTAAATGCAACCTTACTAGCTTATAATTCACTATCGTAATTAGTACATATGTGTATAAAAACCTCAACTTGTAGTAAGACGTGGTTCTAAATACTAGTCATCGCGTCTTACTACCCATTTGGGTTGTACGCTTAAGTACTAATTACGCTAATAGGTTAGGAATTGGGAAGGTTGATTATAGAGGAAGTGAGCTTGAATTTGCGTGGAAGAAGAGTGAATAACCATTTAGGAAAAATCATCCCAATTCACCCGAGTGAGATTCGAACCTAGATTCTCCCATCCTCGGCAGTGTAGTTCAATATGAAACTAGTGCGTTAGCTAACTACGCCACCGAGGCGAGTACGTGGATCTAATAAAACCCAAGATTTATATCTAAAGGACAGTTTCGTATAATATGACTTGACGTATGACTGCGTGAAGGTAGATCAAGTAACTTTCTCTAGTTGTCAGATACGCCTATTCTTAAGAAAATGGGATTATAAATAAGTGTTTGGCCTCGTTTTCATTGGAGAAGCTAATAAGGTGGGCTGGAAGGGGATTCAAGAAATGGTTAGTGTTTTTGCAGTTTCAATGGAAAAATATGTTTTTTTCTAAAATAAATAAAATATTGCTTCAGTATTAACATAAAGTTTGATTATTTTTCACATTATGATATCAACTGTTATTGAATATCTTCCATGAGTATAGCGACATTAGATGAGAAACTTTTTAAATGAAGATAAAAAGTTGTCATTAAATTACGGATCACCCTTAACAGATATTCAAGAATAGATAATACCAACATGTGAAGAAAGTTAACCTTGATGTTTTACTGGAGCAATATTTTATTTATTTCAGCCAAACAAAATGTTTTGCCATAAAAACTGCCAAAAACACTGAATTTTTCTTGCATCCTTTTTCATCCCACCTTAATGGTTTGTTTTAATAAATTTCAACTGGCCTTGAATATTGTAAATGCAGGAGCACATTTTTTTTATGGACAATTTACACCATGAGTTTTTAAGAAATCTCATTTTCATTTTACTTGTCCTTTATTTTTACTTAGTACGTTTTTAACACAAAATTTATAAATAGGTGTAACATAATTACAAATCAAATGAATAAGGGATGTTTGTTTAGAAGAAACGTAAGTGCACTAGTGTGATGGGGGAAGGAGAAAACCTAAAGTTGTAAATAATATCATTTGAGAAAACCCTATCGGAGTACCCACACGAGATCTAAACTTATATCTCTCACCAACTGTAAATCAAATCTATCGTAAACCTGATGCCTTAGACCAGATGACATTTGGTGCAGGAGCATATTATTTATAAATATTCAACTAAAATAAGATAGGGATGAATTTCTGTACTATATGTAAACACATAGTGCATGTGTAGCGTATTCAACCATATTGAAGTCAATATTCATATTTACACCGGAAAATGAAATTATATTGCTCCAGGCAAATATTTTGAATACAAAAAGTATTTTTTTAACTTTTTCTATGATTTGAAAAACAACATCGTGTTAACCATTCAAAAACCAATACTTGTTATTTGGATTTATATATTAAAAAAATATATATAATGTTTGAGGCCCTTTTTCAATAAAAAAATTTATTGCGATATTTTTCAAGTGTTTAACTATAATCAAGAAATTGTATTTTCAATAATTTCAAATCCTTTTAGTCTACGGGTTATAGGGGTCAGACAGGTTTTTTTAACGTTAAGTGGTTCAGGTAAAGTAGTTAATGTATGGGGATGAAATATCATGTGTACACAATTGTATATTTTATACATATATAAGTAATTTTCTTTTAGTATACAAATAATTTTATTTTATAATGTCGGTATTTCGAATAAATCTGATTTTTAGCCAAACTCTTATCGTAAATTATATTAATATATCCCAGATATAGAAGATTAAATATTTATATCATGAAATTTCTTATTTTGACTATACCAATAAGGCGATAAAACAGACTAGCAGAACACAACTGCCCAGAAGCAGGGTTGGATTACTAAAACTAATGACATAATCAAGTAAGACGCACGCTGGAAAAGGGAGCGAGAGTAGCATTGATACATTCCATCTTTTTCTAGAAACAAAAATCGGGCTTCTGCTCTCTATTTTTTTTTTTCCAACAATCAAATATAATGCTGTATTATTTTTTCTCTTAAACACAAAAGTCTTCAGTTAATAAATAAAATCAAGTCTTGATTTATACTTTTTTTAAATCTAAATATTGCAATTTTCTTCATTAATATATGCATATACGAGCTTCTTCTATCTTATCAGCTGTAAATTAAATAGTTAAAAGATATATAAATAATGTAATAACACTGAAAATATATCTTATTTCAAATGAGTACTGCAGTTTTTCTATCATAGTTCTTATCTAATGATTATATTAATTTGGCGTGTTTATTTTACATAGCTAAGTTCAACGCTAAAAATATATTTGAATACAAACCAATAAAATTTTAAAATGGTCAAAAGAATGTAGGAATCGGTATAAAATTTACAAAAATCTAAGATTTAACTACTTACGAAACCTCAGGTAAGTAGTAGGCTCATAACAATAGTATATTTTTAGCAGTGGTGTACTGGCAGGTTCCAACTGGTCCGGGATCACACACAGACTACACACACACACACACATATATATATCGAGAGAGAGAGAGAGAGCTTTTACTTTCAAGTGGCTTGAGAAAAAATATATATCGATAGAGAGAGAGAAAGAAAGAGCTTTTTACTTTCAAGTGGCTTGAGAAAAAATGCTTTTGAAATGTTAGACAATTACTGGGAGTTTTTTTTTATAAATATTTAAGTTTTTTAAATGATACTCCACCCACTTCTTGTGTAAATTACAAAGCTAGAAGCTGACATTTGATAAATAAGTGATCTAATGGACTTACTCAATGGATCCTTTTGATTTAAATTTAATAAAAACAATAATTTAAGATAGAATAGAATGGAAAACTTTATTTACGATAAAAATATTTGAGGGGTCCCAGATAAAACCAGCCCACTGGAATACTTACCGGTTTCCCAGCGTCCCAATTCAACCTTGACTACCTGTGGTTCATAATTTGCTAATGTTGAATGTCTAAAGAGTTAAGCTGCTAGTAGTTCATATTCTACTAATGTTGAATCTTTCAGGGGTTAAGCTGCCAGTAGTTCATTATTTGTTAATTTTGAATATTACAGGGGTTAAGCTGCCAGTAGTTCTTAGTTGCTAATTTTGAATGTTACAGGGGTTAAACTACCAGTAGTTCATATTCTGATAATGTTGAATGTTACAGGGGTTAAGCTGCCAGTAGTTCATTATCTGCTAATGTAGAATGTCTCAGGGGTTAAGCTGCCAGTAGTTCATTATATGCTAATGTTGAATGTCTCAGGGGTTAAGCTGCCAGCAGTTCATTATTTGCTAATGTTGAATGTTACAGGGGTTAAGCTGCCAGCAGTTCATTATTTGTTAATTTTGAATGTTACAGGGGTTAGCTGCCAGTAGTTCATTATTTGCTAATGTTGAAAGTTACAGGGGCTAAGCTGCCAGTAGGTCATATTCTGATAATGTTGGCTGTTACGGGGCACATGCTACTAATGGTTCACAATGTACTAATGTTGGATGTTGCAGGGACCAGGCAACCAGTAGGCCTATCTATAGCTTTAATATAAGGCTAATTCCATATGCTACCATTGATGTTTTTATTTTTATTCTACGTAATGCTCGAATTCGAGAGCCCTTCGGGGCTGATGTTTTCTGTATTCTATGTGTTTCCTGTCTTTTTACTGTTCATGTACATACAGATATTTACAAAAAATAAATGACCATACAAACAAACAAAATTATGCTACGTACGCTATTTTCTGCATCTAGCATTTAATATTTATGAATTGTTTTATGAACAAAAAACAAACACCCCATCTGAACGTCACTACATCATGATTCATGACATGATCATTTTTTTCTTGCACCACTCCACGTCTTATCACCCATCTGGACTATTGACCACTTATTAAAATTAATGGTGTATGGACGAGGAAGGTTGAATTTATGAGAAGTGTACGAGTATTTGTATGGAGTGAATGTTGAAACTCCTCCAGGAAAATCACCTTAGTATATTCAGCCAGAATACAATATTCGTAGCCGGTGAACCAGGTAAGAGACTGACGCCTATATCCAATGGACCACAGATGTGGGTGTTAAATATTGTAATACAAACTAAAATCAGTTCTAGTAAATTTTTCTAATACAAATAAAGCACCTTTAAACTTGTGTCATTTAAACGATTCTAAGTGAAGTGCTCAGTTATTCAAATAAGCTCTATATTTCTTGTCTCAACACTTAGTTTGTATATCTAGTTTTCAAGACAATAAATACTTTTTGATAAGCTCCATACGTATATTATTTTGAAAGACTGCTTTTTTTGAATTTTAATGCATAGCCAAGGTTGATTTTTCACAGTTTTTATCAATGTCTCAACACTAACTACCACCAAACTAATAACTACAAGGTAAAATAAACAAGATTTTGTATATTAATGATTCTTTCATAAAGATTATCAATGACTTTATTGGATGAACAAATATTTACTTGGGGAAATCGCAAGTGAACTTGGCCAGAATTCTAAATGGTTTCCCAACTCTTTGATAAGGAGTCAGATCAATATCAAACACCTCAGTACAAAACTGGTATGTTAATAAAATAAAAATACGTTTTAAGTCTTGGATGAAAAGAAGAGGCAGTTCCTTCAGGGTATTTACAAACAAGATAAGATAGGCTCTAACACAATCTGTGTTGACTTATCACCTTCTTGTAACCCCCTTTCCACCCTATGTTAGTTCAAAAAAACTACAAAATATTATAACCTCACAAGGTCTTGGTAATTCTCTGTGAGACCTCATTGTTGGGTTACTAAACTCATAATTGCAAAAACAATAGGTCACGTATTTAAAATTATATTTTATTCTATAGACTATATTTTTTTACTTGCAGTGGTGGTCATACTGTTTAAAGTGTCAGTCTTGCCATAAATTGGATTGCTTCAATAAAGTTGGTCAAAGTTAAAATCTAGGCCATGTGCTTTGGGATTAACTTCCCACATTTCATTTATCACTGAGGTTTTTCTCTTTCCCATTCACAGATATCCGGGTACATTTGCTGAAACAACCTTACTTATACTTATCATGTATATTAAGACGTAAGATAGCCTCTGAACTAAGGCTTACATACTATAATTCACAATAAAATATCTATAATTTATATATATATATATAATTACCTAATATTTGTGTTTTCACATCCTCTTTCCACCCGCCCTTATTTTCCACACATTCCTTAGATAATAATGAACTAGAAATCTGAAACTTTTTATTTAACAAAAATATAATTAATTTAGTTCATTCTCACTTTACCTTCTCTCGCGTAATAACTGGTGGAAATATACATTTTTACAAGCAAAGCCCAATCTTCAATGCACTTATCGATAATATAATCGGTTTTTATAGGTTAGCTATTATTATAAATATCCTGTCGTGGACAGGCTTAAATACTAGTTGGACACATTTCTTAATAACACCACGTCTTACTACCCGTTTGGGTCACACGCTTATATCCTAATTATGTTAATGGTTTTAGTGGCGAGAAAGGTTATATTTCGAGAATGTGTTCTCATACTCACGTGGAAGGAGAGTGAAAAACCATTTTGGATAAAACTCAGTACACCCGACCGATATTTGAACCTCAATATCCCCATTATTGGCAGTCTAGGGCACCGGCAAGAGTAGCACCTTATACCGTGCGGCCACTGAAGTGGATAATATAGCTTAATATATCTTATTATATTTAGTTTTTATCAGTCAAATATAATTTATTGTATAGTTTATAGATGTGAGATTTCCCTTCCAAAATGTAAACGTTAAGAAGAGAAATCAAAAGAATATATGGGATTCAAAGAGAGGTGTGTAGCGAGCCCCTATTTATTTTCAAAAGAAAAAAGAGAACTTTAAAAGAGCTACCAGGGAAAGTCTTAGTTTTAACAAATGATGGGATGTAGCCCGAAAGACCGAATGATAAATCTTTAAAAAGAGTAAAATATCGTCAGTACCTGGTTCCAGCTACCACTTCCTTTTTCTCTCTCTCTTCTTTCATCCTTTGAAAAAATGGAAGAATCTATTTTTTATTTCTCAAATGGGTTGTTTGTAAACAAAATAGACAAAATAATATAAATTCTAGGTGTGCACACTAAGTCTTAACTATCGAAAGATAATTAGTTTTCCTCTCACATAACTCATTTTTCACCATTGAAATAAACTCCTCTGGTAGTTAAAAAAAATGCACTCTATTTATGTTCATGTTTATGATGTGTTCTGAAGTTGTCGTTTTGGACAAATGTTGTAAATTTTAACATATGCAATCCAAACAAATATCACTGGTTAATTAAGTTATGCTATCCTTTTTTACTTTCTCACTATCTTACAGATAGAGAAAGTATTGTGATCGTTAAAAAAAAATCGAACTAGAGATTTTGATGAAGCTCGACGTTTCATGGCCACCCAACTCCAAAAAATTGGTTTTTGAATTTCCGTCCGTCTGTCTGTCTGTACCTCCAACTAGAGCCTAAACTATTTTACCGACTGGGCTAAGACTTGGTATCTAGTGTTTTCATAGGGTTACCCCGAAGGGTTTTTGGAATTGGATATCTCACCCTATAATTAAGGGTAGTTTACTGAAGGGAAAAAGAGCGAAAACAATTTTCTCAAAATCTGTTCTAACGATTTTGATTAAATTTCATTTATAAGCATTTATAAATATTACAAACAAAATGGCTACCCTAAATATTTCGGAAAAATGACTTAAAGGGCTCCGGGATGATGGATAAATTCTCATTTTGTATCATATCTCCGAAATTATTTGAGAAATGAAATTACTTATCATTACAAATATGTTAATTGAACCATATCTTTATAAAACTAATAACTTTCAAGCTATACGCAAATATTTATATATTTTTTAAACTTTTTGAACAATAAAGGCTAAAGTATTGCCACCGTTAAAAAACCTAACCCGAAATGTTGATGGATGTCAACGTCTCATGACCCACCGAACGCAAAAATTTGTCTTTGTAATGCCGTTTTTCTGTGTGTCTGTTTGAACTTAAAATTAATAGTAATTTAATAAAGGGTGAAGAGAGAAAAAATAAATTTCTCAAAATCGGCTATAACGATTTTGTTTAAAGTTCGTATCGAGTCGTTGATTAAGATTATAATAAACTGGCTATTTTCATTTTCCCACGAAAATGACTTTTAGGGTACTTTACAGAAGCTGAAATTTCCGTATCTCCGCAACTATTTGAAATACTAAATAACTTAACTTTGCAAAATTGTAGTCCTATTAAAAATAAAAAACTTTTAAATGGAATATATTTTTATAAAACGAACAGTTTCTTAGATATTGGCAAATATATTAATACAATTTTGTGAGCTTTAGTTGTAAAGATATACTGCTTGAGTTTTAACTCAATAATTCTCCAATGCTATAGAGTAATTAAATATAAGTAAGTATCTAAAAAAGTTTATGTTATTTTTCCTTAAACCTCTTAGGAAAAATGTTTGTACAACAGTGGTCTATATCCATTTTAGACTCAATAGTCAATATTATTTTTTTATTTGTCAAAATTTATAAATGAGAAGTTTAATAGCTATGCGATGACATGAAGATGTGCAACACGTAACAAAATGTCTAAAATTTTAACCGGAAGTTGAAATTTTAATACGAAGTGTTGACCCTTGTGGACCCAATATTGATCTTTTTTTTATCGGTCCAAACATACAATTGAGGACATCAATTCTTTAAAAATAAAATTTAAAACCGCGACCCAAAAAAGTTTTACAAAAGGATAGTGCTATTTATTCTTGGGTTTGCTAGTGTATATTTTTTTGATCACATATTTACGAGTTTTGAGTAAATATTTTCATTTTTGAACAATAAAGTGAGAAAGTCAATGCAGAGCTCCGTACCATTTATTTTTGTATGTTCTCTCTTAAAGGTTATCACTATGATGACCCGGATATATTATGTAAATAAAAGACTATTGACAATTGACCAGCCTCCCCGACATTCCCTTCACTTTCAAGAAACTTTGTTATCCACATTAGGTGAGCTGGTGGTCTAGGGGTAAGGTGTCAGACTTCTATACTGGCATCCGGGGTTCAATCCTCGGTCCCGGCAAAGATTTATCTGATTACCAAACCCTTCCTTCACCTCTGACAAGACATCTTGTGAAATGTGAGGAATGCCAGGTCTCCACCGTGGTTCGGATTCCACGTTAAACTGTAGGCCCTTCATTTAATCTCTCAATCACCCTACCATTGCACATTAGCGTAAGTGTGTATAACCCGAACGGGTAGCAATACACGGTGCTAATAATAATAATAATAATAATATTGTCCACTGCTAGTGGGATAAAGGTCGCCTCACACGTTCAATATTACTGACGATAGGCCGGAAGCGATGGGCTTAAGAGTCGATTGCAAAGCGTGAAAAACATATACATCTAACACTAGTGAAAGAAAGATAGATTCCCGACACTTATGATTTCAAGAATTATTTTATAATTAGCTCCGATGTTTTTAAAGAGTTGTTGTGGTTGGTGATTCCCAGAAGTAACAAAACACTTTCACTTCGGGTATGGCAAATACTTTAAAGGTTTGCTTACTATAATAGATGTGCGTTAAGTGATGGATGAAGTGATAATGACGAAAATATTTGTATACCCTTCACACGTTCTATATTACTGTTAAACAAGCAAATACTGACGGGAGATCACATCAGTCCAGTAATATTGAACGTGTGAGGTGACCTTTAGAGAACTAAATTTAAACATCCAGAATTGTGCAACTTAACTATTCTGCAAATGTCTTTACCAAACAATAAGCTCTTAAAAATAATTTGAAAAGATCTAACATACCTAAACAACTTATAGGACTAAGCAAATTCATGGCGCCTACACTTTTGGGAATAAAACAACTAGATACTAGAAAATAAATAGGATTTAGTTATAATTAATATTTAAGGGGGAAAAAAGGAGAAACCATAAATGACAGTTTTATACTGGTATAAAATGCATACTTGTCAGGTAATCTGTAGTTTTAAGGTTATTTACTACTAACGTTATTAGTATATTTGTTTGATATAGTTCAATCAGTAGTGTGTCTATATATTAATTTAAGGATCCCTGGTTTGATTCACAAAACGGCCGAAAAATATATCATTGGTGAAATGTAGATTTACCCCTTCACGGTAGTGTATTAACGGCCGGCGGCTTGATGTATCTTTTCCAGATTTAATTTAGTTTATAGGTTGTGTGATGATATAATCAGTCGATTAAGAAAGTGCATGTTAAATAGTTCAAATAAATGATATAGAATACTTTATAAATTATATATATAAAATATTGTACTCATACAAATTATACGTTATTTTAATACTGTTGAAGTTTAACGTATATATATGTATATATATATACCAATATACATATAGGTATATGAAAAGGAAGTAGGATGTTCAGAATATTGCTGCCCTTGTTTAAAAGGTAGAGCACGTTACATTAGGAAAATTAAATACACCAATTTTGTAATAAAAAGTTCAAGAAGAAGAAAAAACTCAAGACTTTTAAACTGAATTATAAAACTTTTAACAAAATTTGGTTTTGTCTGTGAAATGTGACTCTCATATTTATATAATACTAGTTTATGTACCCAGTGCTTCCCGGGATAGATGTTTTTAGTTTAATGATTCTACGTGCAAGGTAACTTTAAGGTTCGTGCCTTTAAGCCTTGCGTTGCCCAGGGCCCAGTCCTGTTTTTAATTAATTAAAAAAGATCTAATAGAATTATTTAAAAAAAAATCCAGCTTTGAGGTTCACTTGTTTGTGCACAGGTGCTACTAATTTTTAAAATGTCAGCCTTCTGCATGCTGCAGATATCGCGCAATACTCATGACAAACAAATTATTCATTTAAATTTTTTAGCACCACGTCTTACTACCTGTTCAGATTATAAGCATATGAACCAATCACATTAATGAGTTAGGGATTAGCAAGGCTTAATTTGTAGGAATTTCACCAGCATTTGGGTAGAGGGAGAGAGAAAACTATTTAGGGAAAGCCACTCTCAGTGCACCCGACCAGGATTGACCCCCCAATCTTCTCGTCTTTGACAGTCTTGTCCAACACAAGATTAGCGCGTTATATCACGTAGAAACTGAAGCTGGATTCATTTAATTAATATAATAAGGAAAAGTCATTTCAAACAATCGTACACATCTGTATATATAAATATGTCTCTTAAGAAGTAAAGTTTTTAAAAAATCAATATATAATATAATAATGCCATTTGTTAGGAGTAGCTCACTCACTCAGAGTATTGCATAATGTTGCTGGGATGTGGCGTGAACTTGAGGGTTATATTCGTGTAGGAAAATTAGAAATTACATTAATTGATGACTTAAATACGTCCTAATACAAGTAATCAAGCTTTGGTTGAATTTAGAAGCCAGTGTCCCTATTTTCCAGCAACATAATTTATAGACGTTAGTGTTCTATTGCTTTCTATAATTCCCTATGTCATTTGAGGTATAGGCTACATTGTTTTATCGTAGAATGGTTCTATCGTTGTGAATATAGGGGGATTTGTCCACCTTTATGACTTGGGACAGTGGGGATGATGACTAGTATAGAGTTATTGATGATAGCTGGGTGCAACTATCTATTGTCTCGCACCCTTAGTGCAAAGACTAGGTTTAGGTGGATTTGTCCACTTTGTATTTTTTTGGCTTCTCGGCTTATATATGTCAAAGTATGGGATTTAGTTACACATTGTTGGGGCATTCTTAATGAGGTTATGCTACTCAATTACCACCAAGAATAGACGGTAACACCTGGGTGTGTCAACTGTGTATGGCCTTTCAATGTAATATACCTCCTTCATATTTAAAGTGCATTGCTGGCACAGAAAATTTATTTATACTATAGTCCCTTTTTGGTATCAGTTTATGACTTGATACCATTGGTTTCTTTATTCTAAAAGCTTTATTTTGTTTAATAAATCGTATATTTCTGGACTAAAGTAATTGTTTTTGAAGGTGGTCACGTCAATCATCCTATTCAATCGATGCAAGCTATTAGTTCTCTGTTCTGTTATATTCACGAAAATAATCTTAGGGATTGGTCACAGAAAAGGTTATTTTCTTATCTGTAGACTTGGTTAAAGACCTATATTTTCTATTTGAACCTTACTTTAAATAAAATAATAATTTAAACTGACTTTCTCTATTTGTATCTCCTTGTATCCTTGACCAATTTATACCAGAACAGAAGAGAAAATTCAAACATATTTCTTTGCGGCCAACATTAATAGCATTTTATTAAATTATTTGCGTTATTTTATAGGTACTGATACTATCTATCAAAAGTGATAGCTGCAGATCATTTGATGTATGACTATACTACAAATGTTTTGATAACTTTAGTAACTAACTTCTACCGTTATTCGTACCAAAATCAAACTTTTAGTGTTACTATATTATATCATTTTCTAAATGAACGATTTAAAATCTGGGAATGTTGTGGTAGATTAATGTTGTTTATTTAAGGATAGCCAGGGAACATATATTACGGCCATCCTTGATCAATTTTTGGACTTGGGGTGATCGTGTATCTACTATGCCGCTATTGGCTAGTGCCAACGGCGCCACTATTTGCTAGTGTCTACTGCACCGCTATTGGCTAGTGTCAACGGCGCCACTAGTAAGCGGTATGTAGTGAACGAAGAAAACCATTCTAATTCACGTTTGTTGTTTATATCTTGAACATAAAATTAAAAATGTAACCTGAGATCTTTGCACTGTGATTACACACAGTACATTTATACTAAATTAGAAAACTGAACTTATCAATTTGACAATATAGTTTTATTTAGTAAACAATTAATGCATAAATGTACAAGTTTTACAATAAGATAGAAAATTATAGATTATTAAATTTCTTCACAAGGCAAATAAACTTAGATTACTTGATTACTTGTGGCTACCTGGGCAACACAGTGACCAGGCAAGAGGCTGTAGAATTTCTAAAAGGAGAGTAATTTGAGAATTAGTTAAAGCAAAATATAGAACAAATGTATAAGATAACATTTATACAGTCTCACTTGTCAGGGTTGAATATTAACAGGGATCCACTAAATTTGTTGGATAATTGGCTTGTGAATCCTGCTGATTGATGGCTAAGGGCCAGGCGTCATTAAAGTACTATGGCCGGACATGTTCCCTTACGGTACTACCAGAGCATTCAATAGTACATTAACATCCTTTAGAACTAATACAAAATTTAGGAACCTATTTACAGGCCAAAACAAAATAGTATTATTTGCGCGGACCCCACTATGACAATAGGCCAATTTCCACGGGTTGCTCACCCAAACTAATACTTTCCATGAACAATGACCGCATAATCAAATCTCTATCATTTACAACTGAACTGCGTAAGGCAAAAGAAAGAAACAGACTTCCTGGCGATAACCATCAATAACAAAGAACTGATGCACATGACGTTTAGGGTGTCATGAACACTTTTCCCTTCAAGATTTATCGGAACTTGCGAGTTAGTGTAAATCAGCAACACTAAAAATTCACATTTTTCTAAGCCGGAGGCTTTAACGTTAGGACAGTGTCCAAAAATACAATAATGCACTCAGCAATTGACTTTATGAGTCATTAAAATCTGACTTGACCATCAGACTAAAAAAGCATAATATAACCAAGGTACTTCTTCCATATTGAAGTTAACTAGTCCTGAACATAATACTAGATTCCGAAAACATTTTCTCTTGCATTTAAAAAAAGGACTTCTGAATAACTATTTGCATCACGTTAAACCAAAATAAAGTTTCTTCTAACTTAGTAACTAAATTCTAGGGACTAATGACGACCGCCGGATACCAATACCCTAGCTGCGGCGTCCTCGTAACCTGCGCGTTGAATAGGACGATTCATCTTCCTTCAACGCCGCTATGGAGGCGATTCTGACGACCCAGACTCCATGACCCGTCTTGGTTATTCACCGGCAGCGGTTCGTTGTTGATCCTTGGCTGTGTAGAACCGCTCTCTAGTGTTGAACCCGCGGCGCGTCCCATATATACTCACAACCAGACATGAACAGGGAGGAGAAAAGAAAAGGGGAACGAATTGAGAAGCGTAGGTAAAAATAAGGAAGGATAAACGAGGAAAGGGAAAGAGAAGAGATAGAAACTGACGAGCTTCTTCTGTCGGCCACCAGAGGCGCAGTTGCGCAAGAGGTCGAAGCGCCGGTCTCCATTTTCAGGCTATCTCCCCTACTGAACAGGCGAGTCTTGTGCCACGTGGAGCCGCCATTATAGATAATCCTGTGATTTAGAAGTGAGTTAATGATATCTGCAGACATCTGGCCGTGGTGAGTTTATACACACATATCCTATATCAAAATGTATCAGTATTAATTTAGTTATTTGATTTTCACTGTTATTTTTATGCAAAGAAATAATATAGATGTATATTTTCCACCTTTTTGAGGGCCGCATGGCCGGCTGTAAGTTTCTTCATCTGACCCCATCTTATAACAAAGGGTATGCATTCACATATCTTATTCATAACTATAATAATATTAGTCCTCTTTTTTGATATTTAGAACAGCAATTATCAAAATATAATTATTTTTTGACTAACCACGTGTTTGAACGTAGGGCAATACGTATTTTTTGTATGAGAGAGTATAAATTTTGAGGTATTTTATCTTCAATATCTTGATATAATTCCAACGTGGCACCCAATTACATAAATAGTGATAAATAGTGAACTTTTTTTCTTGTAGGTGTTCAATCAATTTGATTGACACGCTACTTCTATCTCAAAATAAATGTTGACCTGTTATAGGCGACTAAATTTTTAAAAACTACATATGTATACAAGTATCATATTAAATTGGTTATAGTGTTTATATTTGAACAATCACATTTTTTAAGCACTTTAATACTTAATACAATCTAAATTATAAAATGTCCTCCCAAAAACATACAAAAACTGTTAGGAAAGGTTTTATAATCTCAACAGCCTCTCCAAGAGGTCCTTATGAGTTAACAATTTAGACCCGATTAATCTGTGTGAGTCAAGGTTTTGTTTATTTAATAGTGACGAAGCAAAAGAAATTCGTCATTTTATGAAATTAGGACACTAATATAATCATAACTATGGTTTAAACTTTCAAGTACATCTAAGAACCTTAAACGGTATAATAAAATTGGTTAAAAAGGGGATAGTGAACAGATTGAAAATAAATTAACTTGGGAAAATTGTTTTCCAAGGTATGGGCCATTTCTAATTTTATAATTTTGAACTTTGACTATAATTATTTCAAGCTCAAATTTATTTCCAAGCGAATAAATATATGTAAAAATTTAATACGTACTTTTTCCAAAAAATTAGTTTTACAATTTGGTCAATATCTAATAAAACCGTTTTATGTTAAATTTATATATATATATATATATAAAAATTTGTTGTGTGATTCTTCTATTAATACCCACACATGTTCATTTAAATCAAACGTCTATACACTTATCTACATTTTAAATTTAAAGCACATGTACTATGAATATATATAATAATAATATGTCAAATAATAAGCCTACTTTTTATACATTATAACATACTCACAACAAATTTTATATACAAAGATCGGTTTTGTAAGATAAACATTCAAGTCTGGATTTATGCCACATGATATTTCTAATTTAAACACGTCTCTACATTAAAAGCCAAGTACCTTTTATTATTAAAAAAAAGAAAAGAAATATAAGCTTGCGGCATTAAAGGAATTACTCGAGTAAAATGGAGTAGATGGGAGTGGAGAGATTGGAGTTATGAAAGGGATTAAGATAATGACTGGAAGACAAACAAGCTCCTTCAACCAAGAACAGGTGGAGATACGAGAAGAATCCCTATGCCTTCCATTCTACCAAACATTTGATATCCGGCTGCCGTACCAGAATACACGTGCGTCTTAGACTGACTTTAACGGAGGATACGGAAATACAGTAGCTTAGATCAGGGTGGTCCAAAGTTTTTCATCCCAAGTGTCGAATCAGTTTGGACCGAGAGATGAAGATGTATTTAGTAATCTCATCAACTTAATATAGAACTTCTAATAACATTTAATAAATAATTATTACTTTCAAAACTTAGAAATAATTTGTTATATAATATTTCAAATTTGTTTCCAAATAGAGTGTATTAATCTCCCAAAAATGTATTTAGAAATATTCACACAGACAAATTTTCACGAAATAATGTATAATAAGTATACAGTACACATACTTTCTTAACACCACGTCTTATTGCTGTTGAAAGCCTATATACTAATTATAATAATGGTTTTAGAGATGAGAACGGGTATATTTGTATGAAGTGTACCCGAATTTGCTAGAAAGGAGAGTTAAAAATAATTTTGGGAAAATGACCCTCAGTTCATAGGGCCGAGATTCGAACCTCGATCTCCCCGTCATCGGTAGTCTAGTCTAGAGAGTAGTTCCTTAGACCATGAGGTCACCGAAGCGGTTCATATCTTTACTAATCAAATACATAATTAAATGCATCATAACTTTTTTTATTTTAATCATTATCTATTTCATGTCTTCCATCGAGGGTTTTCCTTTAATTTTCCTCCAGAATATTGTGAGGGCCACATTTTCTGCCGCGTGGGTTACATTTGGCCGGTGGGCTGCCAGTTTGACCACTTTTGCCTCGTAGAAGGAGCTAAGTTTATAAATACCTTATAACCGCTTCGGTGGTAAAATGGTCCACCCCGTCATTCTGCCATACTGCATACTTCCATACTAAACAGTCAATGACGAAGAGATAGGTATTTGACCCCCGGTCAGGTTTACTCTGGTTGTTTTCATAAATGGTTTTCCACTCTCTCTCCACACAAATACGGGTACACTTAATTCAGCCTTAATACTACCTAAATCATTATTGTAATTACCGGCCTCGGTGGCGTAGTTGGCTAACGCACTTGTCGTGTTGAGCTCGACTGCTGAGGACGGGGAGATCGAGGTTCGAATCTCGGTCGGGTGAACTGGGGGTGGTTTTTCCAAAATGCTCTCCCTCCACGCAAATGCGGGTTCACTTCCTATAATTCAACCTTCCCAATTCCTAATCCATTAGCGTAATTAGTACTTAAAGCGTATAACCCGAACGGGTAGTAAGACGCAGTGCTAAATAATAATAATAATAATAATGATAATAATAATAATAATAATTATTGTAACTATTACGAATGCGTATAACCCAAACGGGTAGTAGGAAGCCGGTCCAAAACATTAAGCAAAAAATATCCTATAAGCCTTACACCTGTTCCCCTTACATAAACGTAGTTTAAGTTTTAAATGTTGTTGGTGATGGGGAGGTCATAGTTTCGAATCCTGGATAGGCCTATTGATAACATTTTAAATGGTTTACAACTCTCTTGTCACTTAAACGCGGATACATTTCCTAGAGTTTTGTATTCCATATCCCTTCTTCAATTATGTAAATATGAAAATATCTCGGAATGATACTTAAACAACAGTTTAGCAATACGCCTTTAAAAATATCTATAGCTAAGCTATTGGCTAAATTGAAGCAAAAATATAACCCATAAGTAACAAACCTCTATAACTTAAGACTCCCCCACCTCCCTTACCCCCACGATGCTTGTTTGTTTTGTAAAAACTGCATCCTCAAGCTTCTATAAAATGTAATTTACAGCAGGAACTATAAAGTCCGTCTTATGGTTTATACCCAAGCTATCCCGTAAGAGTTTTACATCTGCATAGTTAAGGAAGATGGCAGAAAACTTTTATTAACAGTCCAGAACTATTTGGACTTACACCCCCACAGAAATTCTGCAGAGAAGCCCAACTACACTACCGATTTCCCGCATTATTTCAAACACAAAACCGTGTAATCCCTTCTCCCGGACAGCGGAATGTTGAAATCCCTTTCTACGACCAGTTTCCTGTAGCGAGGAAGGTTATTCTACCAGGAACCTAATTGTTCTGAGGAGTTTATTGTATTCATATAGGTAGCACATAAATTTCACGGTATTAACTAACGTTGTAATCTTGTTTAGTGGCAGGGGAGGGCGCGTTATCCGCTATTTCGTTCATGTACTTTTCATTGAGATGCGGAGGAGGGAGATATTTTCAGCCCTTAACTTCATTATATTGCACGTAAGTCTCCAAACTCCACTCTTGTTTCATGACATATAAACAGTAGGACACAATCGCAAAAACTGTCTCATGTAATGTGTTATTGATCGAAATAAATTTTTCCTAAATATGTTTTCAGTGAGATACCCTTAAGTACAATGATTTTAAAAATGACAACATATACACGGTAATAGTGCCCGAGACCTTTGGCTTTGCACGCCAATGTTCTGCAACTAATCCATTCTGGTTCTACTCGCATCCAAGGCCACTTTTCACTAGTTGTTAATTGTATTGAGGAGAGTTGGGTTCGATTCCTGAGTCCAATATGTCATTTTTTATTTGATTGAATTTTAATCAGTTATCAGGATCCTGTAGATATCCATCGTATAACTAGTTTGTGACCCGCTTCGGTGGCGTAGTTAGCTAACGTGCTAGTCTCATGATAAGTTATATTGCCGAGGAGATCGAGGTTCGAATCTCACTCGGGTGAACTGGGGGTAGTTTTTCCTAAATAGTTTTCCACTTTCCCTCCACGAAAATTCATGTTCAATTTATATTCAACCTCCCCAATTCCTAAATCATTAGCGTAGCTAGTACAATTATTTGAGGAGTATGAGATTTTAACATAATAGTAGTAAAGCAGCCTACAAAATACATCATTTATTTGTTATTGAAATTAATTTGGAAGGAGTAATAACTGTTGGCTTACTGCAAAACATAAATGTTTAGAAGATGTATGAATGTCAACTGCTTGACCAGTGTGATATCTGCTCATAACACTCACAAAATAAAATATTTAATATCTTATATTAAACAAAATTACAAAGTAAAATTAATAGTCTAGGAAATACGGTAGATAATGTATATTATACTGCTTCGGTGTTCATGTGGACAAAAAAAAAAAATATATGGTCCATTTTCAGTGATGGATGAAACAGGGTTTTAGTCCTGGCTGGGAATATTGAGACACGTTTTCTTAAATTGTTCTCCAACTTTCCTCCAAGAAAATGTGGTTACATCACCTTTAATTTGTATATTTTTAATCACTATCACCCAGTAATTAGTAGTAGATATGGTTGAAATAGTTATGATTATGTTACTTATAGATATTCTCCTCTAGTTCCCTCTGGATTGTATGATCCCCTTCACGGAAGAACGGAATTTCACCTTCTGGCTGATCCACAAAATCAATTATAGCTAGGCCTGTCAGTATTTACAGGGACTCACAGCAAAACACCTGATTAAACTAATGTTAAAACCTGCCTGGATATAAAAACTACGTAAGCCTAGTTGAAAAAAATTACACTGCAATCACTTATGTGGTTATAAATATCCTAGATAAAATATACACAACATCTATCCGAAGCCTTAACCGGGAATCGAACCCCAAGACCTAAGTATATCATACAACAATATTCCCGGTTGATATCCTACAAGATAGAATTAACTACGGAATCAGTTGTTGACAGATATCCGGCTGGTCCTTCACCGCAACTCACAACACAAAACATGATTAAATCATTCTAAAACTTGCTTGAATAAACATTCTACAATAAAAAAAACTACATTTAAAGCGGTTAAGTGGTTCCATAGATATATACAAATATCCAGTTGGCACTTCACCGGGACTTAAACCAATACACCCAGTTATAATTACTAACCTAAGAAATGCCTGGATAAATACACTAACGAATAATAAAAAGTACCCCACACTAATTTTGTTGTTCCATAAATGTATACAAACATTCGGCTGGTCCTTCACTGGGACTCCCACCGAAACACCTGATTATTCACAAATAAAGCTAAAGCCTGCCTGGATATTAATCCAGTACAAAAGTAACAACCACGCCGCAATTGGTTAAATGGTTCAGGAGATAAATAAATCCGACCGTATCTTTAAAAGAAAATCAACCCCTGACTGTATGTATGTGAAATCCTCTCCTAGGAGACATCATGATGAATAGTAATAAATGCCCCGCAATAGGTTGTGAAATTCCAGGTATCCTTGGGTACAGACAGATATTCTTAAATATAGAACAGAACTATAATATATTTTTACTTGAATATATCTATATTCCAAACCTTAAAAAAAGCAGAGATATTATGTAAAGTGGTTTAAGCTCGTAAAACAAAGCAATATTTATCCTTGCTTTTCAATTATCAATTAAACCTCCTCACTCTGATAATGTATTATTACTTGCCTACGATATGGCCAGTTTTATTGTTTGGATTTCCAGAATTGATTTAGTAAAACACAGATTTGACACACAAAAAACACAGTTAACATTATACTTTAAATTTATTATAAAATAATAATAATCAACGCAAATCTTAATAAACCACACCTTTACTTAATCAAAGTATTAATTATTAAAGCATTTTACTAATAGTTATATTATTGCCGCTATGGTAACATTTAATAAAGTATGGAATTGAACTATGCTCCCACAAAGTTATACACAGTCATAATAACTTTGAATAAACAAATAAATTCATTTTTATAACTAAGATATGTCCAATGGATGATATTTTATAAATATTTATTTTTGGTCCACCCGGAAATAAAATAAAATATTTTAAATTAGGATTGGGACCCTTAAATTACAAAAGTTTTTTTAAAACTCAGCTTCTTACAAATAAAGTAAAAATCTTTTAGAGTTAATCTGTTATTTAAGTTACATATGTGGAATATAATAATTAATCATTAATAAATGTATAATTGGCTATAAACAGTAATGAAGATTCTGGAAAAGGGGAGACTTGCTTTATGTTATCATGTAAAACCAATCAATGTGGGCAACAGTGTCCAAATAACGTTTGACGTGGTTAAACTTTTATTACCTAAAAAAATACCAGCCCGTATGTTAATGAGAGCAAACATAATTAATTAACTTAGTATGTAAATATTAGTTATTGATTTTATCATTATCAGAACAATAAAGTAAAATTAATTTATTAAATAAAACCATTCGGGCATCACTGAAAGACATAACCCCTACCCCATCACTCCTTCCCAACATTCAAGAAATAATTTAATGACTTAAGGCCTTCTCTAACTTAGGTGTTGGGCGTAGCTAGGCAAACTATTCTGCAGTCATGTGTGGAGGAATATCATACCTCGCGTGCTCAGTGAATTATAAGTTGCTACCTTTCAATCTCGACGGAGTGTACTTTATTCAGATTTAAAAAATAAATTGGCAATCCTAATTATTAATTAGATTTTCAACTGTTAACAACAAAGAAGAAATATTATTAAATTTTCCTCACAAATCCATGTAAGTAATTATGCATTTGCTAAGCAACCTTATATTTCTGCGTGAAAATAAGGTGAGGGGCTGGATAAGAGCTGTTTTTTCAATTAGGGAGGAATAAGACACGTGTTCTAATCCAAGTCTTTACTTCTACAGTTCGCGTTTTATTCTGTGCAAAGTTCTACTATTTAAAGCATACAGATCTATTTATTTATTTAAAATTCTCAAATATATCAGTTTTTCTTAGTTATTTATGTATTACCTATCTTAACCAATTTTTTTCAGATACCCCAAAAAAATCCCTGTATTTTCACGGATATCCGGTTTTTTTCAGATAGATGGATGAACTGATGGCATCCCTTCTTTCAACCCACAACGGTAATAAAACAAGTTTATTTTAACTGTGTTTTCGTCCAACCTACAATCTCTCGAATTTGTTTACATACATCTCGCTCTGCCTTGTATTTGATGACGCATCTAATTTATTATTATTATTTTAGTATAATATTTTTTTCTACACAATACTTCGTGCGCAAGCGCAACACACGTTTGCAATGTTATGTTTGAATTTATGATACCACTCCTGGGAGTGTTTGAATCAAAAAGGGGATGAACCATTTTGATGGTTTGGGCGGAACAATGCCCATGTATGGTTTACGTCATCCGGTAATCCTTGTAATGCGATACAGTTGTATGAGGTTAGCAAAGTCCACTACATGGGCTCATGATCCACGGCGGATGGATTCATAGAAGCTGTAGGCGTAAATTATTAACTGTGTTCACGAATTGGAGAACAGGCATATAGTCGATTCGTCTCTGGAAGAACCTTTATTCGGCGTTTTATGTATTTATAAGACAAGTGGTCTGTCATTCAGCACTAAGTTTTTACAGATAATTTGTATTTTAAGATATGAAAGTCAAAGTGATGTTAAATTTTTTGGAAATTGAATATTTATAGGTTTTCTTAATATTATATAAAAGGTTTTATGTCCTAGCGTGACATAGTGGCTTGGCCGTCTGAAAGAAACTATACCTTATGATATAATCAAAGAAAGTAAATTATCGGTTATTAATGACAATATAAGGGGTATGAGTTGATAAGGGTAATTTATATAGAATGCAGATACATTACTGTGTAGAAGGAATATGAACATCAAGGTAATAAATCTCATGTGGTAAACCAAACCTGGCCAAGATTCTAGCCTCGACTGCCCCATCACCCGTCCAATGAGGATCTGACGAGGTAGATGGTGTGACCACTGGTGCGAGCTTTGCTGAACTATTCCATATTATTACTCTTTAGACCTAGTACTGTGGGAAAGATCGTTAAGGCATCTATAGATATTAAAACCCAGTCTGGATTTGTTGAATTGAGACCCGTTAAATCCGAGACTCCCATTATTATTAAAGAGGTTTAAAATTTGATAGAGAAAATTGTGATTCCTATTTCAATCTATATAATATATAGCTTTCAGTTTATGTCATACAGCCGAAAATAACATATTTTCAAAAATCAAACAACACGTAGGGTTAAATGAGCGGTTTGCAAGACAGTTTTCAATATTATAAGCCATGGTTTGATTCTTATATAATTAAGTTGTTTTAAATGTTGAGGTTTCTTGTCCTCTAACCGTGAGTTCTAGTAAATTTCCTTAAGAATCCCCCCCCACCATACATTCTTTTCACTTTGATTTGTTTAAATAGTAGGGATTATAAACATACTAATAAAACAAAACCGCAATATTATCAACCAGTCAATGTCCTTCCCCATGGACATGTGGTCAGAGTGGTCCATCTCAAATCTAGGGGAGCCCAGTTTGATTTAAAAAGTTTCTGGAGAAGATATTTACTATTTCTATTATGGTTTACCTTGTGAGTCAATTAGTAAATATCAATGCACTACAGTTGAGTGTGAACAGTATGATCATAATAGGAAATGATTTTTTTTTAAATATAATTGTAATTCTTTTCGGGATAAAAGTGATAAATAAAATTTTGCTGTGACCTACTCCCCGTGTACTTTATCTGTCAGAATAGCTTGTGGGAGGGATAAGGTTGCGGGCAAGGCGATTAAGTGAGTCCGAAATAATATGTAGCTTTACGAATTTTGGTTTAATAGTAGTTACTAAAGAATAATACAAAATGGAATGTAGTCGAAAGATAAATAAATAAAAGGGTTAGACGCCCGCACTCATGGAAGAGCTGGTTTAAATTGTCAATACTTAGACCAATAAAGTTGACCTATTGTGCGTGACTTCTACAGAACTCGACCTTGGGACCTTAATTACAAGTGCTATTGATGACCTGAATACAATATGTCACCTGATACGGTACGCCATTGCACAGCGTGCCCTTTTGCGATATAGATAGAATTGTGACAGCTTCGTTGCCAAAAAGAAAAGGTATTTTATTCAGAGCTATGGCCCCTTTTCTGGCCAACTAGTTCAATTATTGCTATGAATTGTCAGCACTCTCCTATAAACTTTCTAATACGTTACTTGATACATGTTAAGCCAGAATTTTTAGCACGTACATCACTCGAGTTATATGAATCAAAACAAACATTCAAACATTAGTCAGTGGTTATGCGATATTTAAGATTTTACTAGTGGATACGTATAGGTATTGATAATATCGATAAAAAAGTGACAGTTGCAAAAAAAATGACCTGACGTTTGATTACATAGATTACATTATATAGAAGATCCTTCTTCTTAAATGGTGTACTTTTCTATATTCACTTAGTTTAAAATCCATGTATATTAAAATGTGTGCTTATAAAATATAGGTGCATTAAACGTCCCAAGCAACAAAAAAGAATCAAACCAGACTTTGTTTAGAATGCATTTAATTATTACAAATTTTTCAATATAAACATTTCTTTTTTCTGTATCAGCGGACACGCATACTAAACAAGTTCATCCAGTCTTATTTTCTAATTACGTGAAGGACATTGTTCCATTACTAACAGCTTTTCTAAGGTTGTTTCTTCCCTAAATGTTGTATCAATCTCTCTTCTCGCTAATTCGGGTAAATCTCCTTTAAATTCCTTATGTAATACTAAGCATATGATCGGGATGGGTGGTAAAGACAGAGGTGACTAAAAATAATATTTTCTCTAGGTTGGTATCCAAACGACACCACACGCAGTTTTTTTCCCCTCCCTATAGGTTTATAAATTTATTATATTCTACTTGTATTTTTGGCCCCTGACCAAGTAAATTACCACGAACCAACCCTGTTTTTTTTTAAGATTACTGACCACTCGAGCAAAATTTATCGGTGGTCATAAAATTATCCGGAGCTGCCACACGCATGTTCCTTAATGCTACCTATTATGTCCTTTTTAACGGCCGTCAGGATCACTAGTATTAGACGGAGATGACAGGAACCTACAGGATTGGAAGGAACTTTTTTTTTTAAATCTTTATTAAACCCACGCTGAGTCCTTTCATACTTTAAAAGCAAAGAAGAACTTGGATAATAAAACCCAAGTCACTCGAATGTCTTAGTTGCCGAGAGGACTATAAAAAACCATAACATCAAAGCGTCCACGCGCAGATATTTTTTTCTCCCTTCCCCCTGCCCGTTAACCCCTCACATCAACCCCTCCCTCTCCCACAACCGCTCTCTAAAGAGGGCTAATATTTTTTTTTACCACTAAAAATTATCATCCGCATATTATTTTGCTTGTATCATAAAAAAAACTATAGTGAGCTTTTATATGTATGAACACTACAAGATTTGCGAAGGGGAATGTAATGTCTTACTAGCCTAACGTCTTATATGACAAGCTAAGAAACCAAAACAAGGTAAATATTTTCTATAAAACAGAAAAAAAAATGTTTATATATGAAAAAGAAATAAGCTTGATAAAAATTATTTTAAACTAAATATTTTCTCGTACACACTCAAACAAATCCGTTACAAAGTTAATTCAATCTGACACCTTGATTCAGATGGTAGCGTGACTATCTTCTGAGATAAGGGTCCAGGGTACGATTCCTGGCATGGCTGAAAATGTATCATTGGTAAAATGTGGGTTTTCCTTTTTACAGAGTCGAAAACCCCGCCTGGATGGCTGGATGTTGTGTATGTTCTAGATTTAAGATAGATTATAAACAGTGAACTTATATAGTTAGTCGGTTAAGAAAGTGCACGATAAATACCTCAAATTATACATTAAAGTAGCTTTAGTATATTTTTTAACCGTGTCCAGGAATAAAGAGTGTAGTTATCTGAAAACAAAAAATGCACCCGGATGGTCGTTGAAGAAGGAATGTAAGATCACATGTGGGAAACCATCTTAAATGCAACCAGCCTAGATTGAAACCTTGACCTCGTCGCCACCAGCAGAGAATTACAATAAGAAACTGATGTTTAACTATGTCTCCTCAAGGTGGATCTTGAACAATGTCAATAACCATGATTCATCTGGAATTTTATTTCTCCATTGCCTACCTGGGACATAATCGCAGGTTCATATAGGATTTCCTATGTTAATATAGTACGTTTAATTCAGTGATTTTAAAGATCTAACATTAAAATCAATATCATTAATCTATATAATAAATGGCAAGACTCACTCACTCACTCACTCACCAACTCACCAACTCACCCACTCATAACAGTATTTATACAACATTTGGCCCTGAAAAGTGGTAATTTTAATTGGCAGGAAGGTAGCAGAACTGCGCCATAACCAGAAAAATCGAACAATGGGAAATGTCAAATAGGAACTCTTGGAAATGGGTAGGCTAAATTGTAAACAATTTTGAGATGAGGTAGAAAATTAAAATTTAGTAGACAAGTAGAGAGACAGTTAATGATAACCATAGTAATCTTAAAATTCCATATTTTTTAAATAAGCGTTTTTTAAATGAGGGGTTGTGTGGGTGGCAATTTCCAAAAATAATACAAATAACTTTGTTTTGTGTAAAAAACAACTTTGTTTTGTGTATGAAACTAAAATTCGGCAAGAAATTATAAAGACAACTCCAAATACCCAAAGGAAAGTGAATAATTTAAATTGAAAAAATCGGGAAGGAATGGTGTGGGAGATTTGGGGGTAGGGGGGGGGGGAGTGGTGGTATAAGAATAAAGTAAGATTAAACATACCTTTTAGCTAAGGCAAAAAACTGAAATTTGCCAGGAATATAGAGGAATCACTTCAATTACAAAATAATTGTTAAATATTTACTATTTAGACAGGGTGCTGGTGAAATGGGTTGGTTTCAAAATTCCCATAGCTAAGATAATAAATTAATTTTCAGTGTGGTCACCTTTAACATTCATATAGGTCTAACCCTTTAATTTCAAACAGTAAATGAGGATATTTATAAAACTGATATAAAAAACCTTTTTTGTATGATTTAAAATATAAGCTTGACATGTGAGTCAATTGATCTTCCCGAAGAGCCGAATGACGTCTGAACATATATAATTTAAAATTTGAAACCCGTGAAATGAAATTGATCAAATAGATTCAACTAATATAACATTACTTTTCGGAATGGCTTAAAACTGAAATTTAGCAAGCATTAATAAACCATATGATATATTATGAGCAAATAAATTTTAAATTTCAAAATGGAAATGTGGGAACTGAATAAAGGTTGGTGGTGTGGGGAGGGTGGGCTAGTTAATTATCTTCTTTCCAAATTTATTATGTTATATTTTTATTAGTACGGAATAAAATTAAAATTTGACAAATTTGTAAAATGACAGCTCCACAGTAAGTTATAAGCTGGAATGATTATAATTTAAAATTAGGTGGCGGGAAATGGTTAGTAGAAAAATAACTATTTAATATGTTAGAAAATTTGAGTTTTGTGTAAGCAGACGAAAAAAATAAACGAATACAAAAATTAAAGTTTATCTTAAAGGGTATCCATTGGCGTTGCGATAGAAAAACTAAAAATCTAGAGATAAATCAGTGTCTTAGAGACATAATAATTAAAATATAGGCAAATTCTGGTGACATTGCTCAGTGAGTCATGATGCTCTTTGAAAAATCATGATGCCTCTTATTAAATATGTTTCTGTCACAAAGTATACTGTTTATTATGCACTTTAGTAAACTGTGATGAGCTTTCTTCCAAAATGTTTCTTACCAATGTGTATTAGTTCTTTTATTTTGTTTTATGATCGTGCTTAGGTAAAAATTGCGTTGTCAATGAATGGCGGTTTTTTATGCATTCACTAAAGGTAATATTTTGTAACATATATTTTATTATTTATTTTAATCCGACACCTTAGCATAGTTAGTAGCGTGTCTGTATTATAAGCTAAAGGTCCCAGGTTCAATCTTCGGCATGGCCAAAAAAATTATCTATCGTGAAATGTGGGCATACCCTTTCACAATGATGAATTAATGGCAGAGAATGTCTTGCTTGCCCTAGTATTAAGTTAAAATATAGGGCATACAAAGCTAGGACAGACCAAGAAAGCCGGTAGTGGAACATATATGGCTTAAATAAAAAGTGAGCCAGACCACATGCTGGAAACAGTAATGGATGTAATTATTTCATTTCTTCTATTCCATTAACTTTTATTTATTTATTTATTTATTTAGCACCGCGTCTTACTACCCGTTTGGATTATACACTTACGTACTAACTACGCTAATTAGTTAGGAATTGAGAAGTATGACTATAAAGGAAGTGAACCCGCATTTGTATGGAAGGAGAGTGAAAAACTATTTAGGTAAAACCACCCCTAGTTAGCTCGAACGAGATTATAACCACAATCACCCCGTAATCGGCAGTCGAGTTTAACATGAAACTAGCGCGTTAGCTAACTTAGCTACCGAGGTGGGTTTCCATTAACTAACATGATTAATATGTGATCAACATAGTTAGCTCAGGATTGTAGGAGGAGGAATTATCAAAAAGTGTACAGTGAATGTTGAACGTCCTATTTTGATCTAGTGTTGATTATGCTTAGCCGTGCACAGAACAGGTCAAACTGCTAGTCCTTAAACAATTATAAAAAAATAGTATTACGTTGTCACAACATTAATTTTTTAATATCTTAATATTTATATTTTATAATTTTTTCTTACGTATAATATATATTTTTTAAATCGTCCACAAATTCGTCTATTTGGTTTACTCCCGAAAATGGCCTGTAGGAATTTTACTGCCAGGATTTAGATTTAGAAAGGTTGTTAAGGTATAATTCTATCTATAATATCAAACTAGGAAAAGTTGATTTTGAAGTGAAAGTCAATTCTGTCCAGGTGAAAAGTGTAGGATGAATGTAATAGAATGCACTGTTCATTTTCTTTCCTTTACTTTCATTTCGTATATTGGCTCATAAGTGTGATGACGCTTAGAGTTTGTTTTATTTTGCATTGAATTGCATCTTACTACCCGTTTGAGTTACACGCGTATGCAATAATTACGCTAATGGCTTATGGATAAGGAACGTTGAATTTAGAAGAGGTGTTCCTGCATTTGCGTGGAGAGTAGGAAACCATTTAATAAAACAAAACACTCTTAGTACACCCAACCAGGATCAAACGCGGATTTCCTCATCATAGGCAGTCTAGGATATTGCGATTGTGGCACCTTAAGCGGTGCGGCCACTTAAGCGGTGCGGCCACTTAAGCGGTTCTTAAAGTACTTATTTACGCCAGTCAAAGATGAAACCCGCTTCGTAAAATAGTTATGAATTCACCAGCTAGACAGCGTCGTTAAACTCAATTTTTACAACCGCATTTTTACGTGCAAATACAAGCATAACATACTGACTTTGAGTCATGAGTATTAATATATTACATTTTTACTAAAAAAAAAGCTCTCCAACAAAAGATTCCACTGCGTTTGAGATTACTGTGCAGTAATGAAAGATTATATTTAAAATTGTCTTCTTCAGGATTCAACAATCTCTGGAGATAAATTATTACTGGTATATCTTCATTATGCGCCATAGACCGAGCAAAAACGCGAAAACCCCTTGTTGCTCCTATCAGAACCATCTGTCATTCGCTTGTAGTTTCCAAGTAGTACGCATAACCACAACCGTGGTGATGTCTGCAGCCGACATATCACGTCTAGCCCTGCCCTACTCCACTCCCTCTTCCATTAAAACCTACGCAGTAACATTTCCATTTCAAAGTCATATTTAATTTAGATTAATATTATAATGAAACAGATCATTTTATTAGACTAGTTACAGTGACAGGACTAAAGGGGTCTTTTAAATGGTTAAAAATACATTATTTTGACCATGGGAATTGACTAAATAATTTATAAATTGTGTTATGGGTAGTTATCGTTGAGGTAGTTATTAACTTCAGAAACAAAATAAATATATCCTTTAAAATCACTAGTATTAACCAAATTTGGTTGAAATTAATTTTAAATATTAATGGCTATCATGGAACTAACTCTCAAAAGATCAAAAAGATAAAAATACTTAGCGGTTATTTGTGTGTTGAGCTTTTTTTGTATCGATGATTCATATGATTCAATACGCGGTTAGGTAGCCACGTGCTACAACAAGCTACCGTACTTTCGTGTTGTACTAGACTGCTGAAGACGGGAAACGTTTTCCTAAATGGTTTTCTACTCTCATTGCCTGAAAATGCAGGTGCACTTCCGCACAATTAAACCTTTCTGATCCCTGAATCATTAGTTTAATTTCTACATAAACGTATAAGCTAAACATATAGTAAGACGCGGTGTTAAAAATAATAATATAATTGTAACTCATTAGTCATTAAATTACTTTGTTAGCATCAATTATAATAACTAACCAATTTTCAACATTTAAGCCACACTTAATTTCATAAAAAAATAAAAAATAAAATAAACACACAATAATTATATTTTAAGGACAGGAAATGGATCTAGCAGTGTTGGTCGAAATCAGTTAAAACGACATTTTAAGAAACTTGCCAACTTCAAACATATTTTCTTTATAAAAACCAAACTGTTTTATGTTACATCAATTAAAATAAATGTTTGTCAACTTTTTTTCAATGCATATAGTGTTTTTAGGATAATTTTTCAAGGCCAAACATGAAAAATCATATTTTTCACGATGTTGTACATCATTGTCCTAAATATATTGAGACAGACATAAATAGTTAAAATATATAAATACGAGGTTTAATATAAACGACGTAAGTTAATTGTACTTCAGGCTTAGATAAAATCCGTTATTAATTATTTATAATTTCATATAAGCCACACGCACACTAATACACAATTACACACAGACAGATGGTTTTTTATTTCACGGGAAAGTAATTACGAGATATATAAGCTGACCTTCTAAAGAATATACATTTATATGCAACTAATACAATCTGATTATTCTTCTTTTTGTTCCTTTTGTTTTATTATTTTCGTATTTATTTATTTTTTATTATTATTATTATTGTGCTACTCAAATTCTAACCATTTTGTAAATGAACATGTTCAAGGTGGTCCACTTAACTTTAATTCAATCCTTTCATTTCATTGAGAGTTCTTTTGATCTATGACAAGTGTTTGAAAACTGCTCCGTACCACTTGGAATATTGCAGTCCCATGTTTAGTAAACATTCTATACTAATTTGAAGGATTAAAAAACCACACTAACACAACGCCGTGAGATATATTGTGTAGGCAACTTGACTAGCTCTCATGTGTACAAAGTTGCATAGTATTAATAAATTAAATTATAGCATCGCGTCCTACTACTTGTTAGGAATATACGTTTAGGTACTAATTACGCTAATCGGTTAGGAATTGTGAAAGTTGAATTTAAAGAAAGTTACCCCATATTTGTATGGAGGGAGATTGGAACACCATTTAGAAAAAAAAACACTCGCAGTTCACCCGACCAAGACTAGATACTTGATCTCCCCATCTTCGGTAGTCTAGAACTACACGAAACTAGCGCGTTAGACAACTACACCACCAAGGCGGTTATTAATATATGAATTGAGTTCATGAAAATTAAGTTATTTATCGTAACTTTATGTTTCGCGATATATTAATCTATTTCCTTTAAAAAAAATGGTAAAAATAAATAATTAAAATACGTCATTTGGTTGTTTAAAATTATTTTACATAGACATGTATTAATTTATTTGGGCCTATTAAAAGTTGATCAAATAGGAAACACAATAGGGATAAAGATTTTAATAAGAATAATCTCTCTCATCATATCTAAATAATATGAAGCCCCTGCCCTTAGAATAAGAATAAAAATATATACAAATATCTTATGGATCAAAACATTTTGAACGCAAAACACTGGTATGGTTTTCATATTATTGCAGTAGGTAAAAGGCATAAAACCACTGAAATATGCATTTTGTGATTAAAAGATGAGCTTTGGAACATACCTCAATTGGACCCTCCTGAAAATTTCTAGAATTGGAGACATTGATTCCGACACTCTAGGTTCAGAATGGTGTTAGATACATTCTTAAAATTCGTTATAACTCAGCTTCTAATTATTCGATTTACATTTAAATTATTTTAAATTAAAGATATTTGCTTGTGCTTTATTTAAATTTAATAAAGCTATTGATAATTTATATTCTTCAATTTATGGGTTTCAACAATAAGTTACTGGTAAATATATGCTACAATATTACTACTAAGAGTAAGAGTCTTTTAAGAATAGTGAATCATGTTTACTGATTACATTCTCCATCAAAATCACACAGGGTTGTGCACTTCATATTCTGTATTCCACACTTACATATAACGTTGCAGCCTTTTTTGCAGTAACACGGTATCAATTGGATGGATTTTAATATGAGAGGTAAGGTCGTCCGAGTGTGTGACCAGCCTTTGGGTGACTTGGACCAACTCCATTCCACAGGTGTAGAACTATCCTGTGCTGGCAGGAGGGATTGAACCCACACTCTTGAATGGAAACATGCTTGTTTGGCTTGAAGATGGAAATTGTTTGCTGTAGGAGGGATCATTTCAATGGTTTTCTTATTTTTGACATTATTAACCAATGAAAACACATTTTAACCATATTATTGCTGATACTCATTGTTTACAAGGTGTTTGCTTTTTCTTTATTTCAATTTGTTTTGCTCATATCTCCCTTAACTTTTAGATATTTTTAATATTAATGATATTATAATCCTTTCTCAAAAGGAAACGTTAAAGCCAATTTCAACCATCATTGCAATTTACAAAAAGAATGGCATAAAATAAAGTTCCTGCTAATCAAAAAAGTTAATCCAGTCTAACACTGATCACAAAGGTATCCTAAGCATACACACTAATGTAAAACCGTTAATGACCTTAATTTATTTTTCACTATACAGTGATTACCATATTAAGTATAACCTGAAAATGGCTACAAATGACCACTCATCTGCACGTGTCAAACAGAAAAACGACGTGTTTTTACTTATATGCATAGTACAGACTATTTAGGCATACCATATTAAAGCAGGTACATTATCTATCTTTTTGTTTGAACTATATTTCTATTAGAACTATTAATTTCAATATATTGCTTCATAAATGAATATTTTAGAGGCATAGTAACATTAATATTGAAAATATCTAAAGAGTTATGGAATACACGAGCAAAACATAAATAAAAAATAAAGCACAAGCAAACATCTTTAATTAAAAAAAATGTAAATCGAATAATTAGGAGCTGAGTTATAACGAATTTTAAGAATGTATCTGACGTCATTTTGAATTGGATACCATCTTGAACCTGCAGGGTTGGAATCAATGTTTCCACTTCCAGAAATGTTCAGGAGGGTTCAATTGAAGTATGTTACAAATATCATCTTTTAATCAATAAATGCATAGTTTAAATGCTTATATACTGCACTATATATTTCTTAAGTTATAACTGATCACTCATATAATAAAATATAATTTAAAATCAATGTATTTTAACAAATGAATCTACTCAAACCAATTACTTGAAGATTAAATGTTAAATTGTATAGTTTAAGAAATGTGGCTTTCCATTACTAAATTGCAAATATGTCATCCTTTGACTAAGTAGCTCATGAGAAAAGATCATTTGTATTTTTTAATTTACGTAGCAATAGTCAACATTGTAATAAAACTACCATAAACTATAATACCTCGATGACGGCTAGATCAGGGTTCAATCTTGTTTGGATGCACTGATGGTGGGTTTTTTTCTATAAGAAAATTCACTGTGCCTCCACGCAAATTTGAGTACACTTTCTCTAAATTTAATCTTCTTCATCCATAACAAATTAGAATAACTATCACATAGGTGTACAATAAGAATCTTTAGTAAGACGTGGTGTTAAAAATCTTTCATGGTGCAAAGTTATTAAATCGTTACCCGAGAGTGCAAGTGTTCTGATGACTTTAAAAAATTGTAAAACTAAGTTTGATTTTATAGGGCCATGTTGATATCTATAGGACTATGTGGCCTTGGGTTTAAGTAAAAACAGTTATATAATGTGTAATTCTTGAACATTAAGATAACGTCTCGGCTCTTCAATGGACAGCTCCATTAAATATTCAAAAAATCAAATTTTATTTTTATATCATAGCGGAAAGCCAGATTTATTTTATATTATAAATCAAAATTTATTCCGCTTGTTATTTCTCGTAAACTATAACAAACACATGTGTGCTGTTCTGGGAGGAAATTATGTTCGTTTTGTGTGTTCACTTAGTTACAGTTATATAGTAATTACAAACTTTCACCACAATTTCTCATTAAACATTCAAACAAGTTCTCAGTTATGTGTGCAATTGTGTTTGGCAATTGTTTAGAACGCATCTGGTGAGAACTAAATAAACGATATACTCCAACCCACTTCGGCGGCCGCATGGTCTAAAGCGTCACTCTCGTGTTAGATTAGACTACCGATGACGGGGTTATCGAGATTCGAATCTCGGTTGGGTGTACCAAGGGTAGTTTTTCAAAATGGGCTATCACTCTCCCTCTAAGCAAGTAAGGGTACATTTCCTCAAATATAACTTTCCTGATCCCTAAAATCATTATAGTATTTAGTGTACAGGCTTACAACCAAAACAGTTCTTAAGACGTGGTGCTAAAAAAAATGTACTTCAGTGATGATGAGTGCGTGTAAACAGACCCCTACTATCGTGACACTTCTATTATTTGTGACTTGCGGGAGGGATTGATACTCCTTCGAATTATCAACTTTTCCGAACCCTGAAGGATATCCTGTGATTAATTACTCGAAATATTTTCATAATTGAAATCATATTAACCCTTTTTTTAATATCTTATTTTGAAACTGGGTGACCTGGTGGTCTAGGGGTAAGGTGTCAGACTTCTGTGCTGGGGGTCTGGGGTTTAATCCCCTGTCCCGGCACAGATTTATCTGATTACCAAATCCTTCCTTCACCTCTGAACAGACGTGTATTAATCACAACTTGTGAATGTGGGGAGTGCCAGGCCTCCACCGGGGTTCGGATTCCACGTTAAACTGCAGGTCCTCCATTTCAACTCACAATCACCCTACCATTACACATTAGCGTAAGTGCGTATAACCCGAACGGGGAGTAAGACGCGATGCTAATAATAATATTTGGAAACTTCTTGTACAAGGGCTAAAACTTCAACCATGTCTAGTCTTGTTTGCCGTTAGCGGGGAGTTAGAGGACGGAATTTTTCTCTTTTCCGCCATGTAAATCTGGGTAGGCTATAATTCCTATACATTTCTACTTTTTCTCATTCCCACACTATTAGTGAAACCATGTTAATATCTCAGACAGTTAACAAGACGTGATGCACAAAAATAAATAAAAAAGCTAATATACCGCTTATTATTGATTTTATACACTAAAAAATATGCCTGGATGGGGGGATTGAACCCAAAACCTTTGTATTAAAGGGACACAACTGTACCAATGAGCCAAATAGGTACAATTTCCATGTAAATTTAACTTTTATCAACTATAATAATGATAATATTTTTTAATTATAGTAATTCATAGAAAACGTGAATTTCAACGCGTTTTACACGGAGGACGAAACTTTGTGAATGCCATTTATGTTTATATCCTGGCACTATTTATATTTTCTAAAGCAACTTAATGTATACCATCATGACTGAAGAAGGCAGGTGGGATCATGGAGAAGTCAAAGTCATGCGGTTAAGGCGGGAGTATAGGGGAAGCGATAAAAAGGTTCAGTGAATTTAGTGAGATATTTAAAATCTGTTGGGATTTATCTAAGTTTTAGGGTACCTGGCGGTCTAGGTGTAAGGTATCAAACCTCTGTGTTGGATGTCCAGGATTCAAATCCCGGTTCCGGCACAGATATATTTGATTACCTCTGGAAAAGTGTATGCTTTCACGCTTTGTGAATGTGTGGAATGCCAGGCCCCCACCGTGGTTCGGAACCCACGTTTAACTGTAGGTCCTCTCTGCTTTCCATCATCATCATTCTCACATATCATCCTACCATCTGGCGATAGTGGAATTCTCCTTAATGGTGTCCCCATCTCAGAAATGAACTCCTCCATAAACCAGGAGAGCAGAGGACAGATAAGGTCGGATGGCCAAGATATAGAGCATTAGACCCCCGCCCCCCGCACCCTTCATATATATATATATATTTAGAATTACGTTCTGCTACCCATTCTGTCTATTAAGTTTATTGAATAACTGCACTAATATGTTAAGGATGAATAAGGTCAAAATTATGTGGAGTGTACTCACATTTGCGTTGAGAAAAGGGGGAAAACTAATCTCAGTACACCTGACCAGGGTTCATACACCAATCTCCCCGTCTTTGGCAGTCTTATCTGTTGCGAGAGTGCGGGAACTCAAACAGGTGAAGTTTTCTTCTTCCTTGGAATATTTCGAAGATGCAGAGGTTATTGTGGATTTCAAAGTCAAAGCGAGGGCGATTACGTTTTGAGCTCTGACCTCGACATTTTGAAGTTTCGCAAACCGACAGTGATTTATATTTTAATATGTCCATAAATATATATTATTAATAGTTTGTTCTTATAATAGTGTTAATAATAAACAAGTAGGCCTATAGCTTGTTGATACATTATATATTAGTGGTTAATTAGTGGTGTAATAAATGGTACTGTCCTTAACTTCACCCAAATATTATTATTACTATTATTTATATTATATAGGTCCTATAACTAGCATGGTAGAACTATCGGTTAGTAGGGATTATTTTAAAAGGGTAGGCATTGCCTTTAAATCAACGATTTACAACGGGGTAGTGGAAGGCATAATTTTATATTTTCAATCCAACTAATTGCTAGTACATTTTCTCAATATCTATTCTACCAAATTTGTTTCCCTTGAATCAGATATTTAAACCTCTGATTTAGTGTTTACACTAAAACTTGCTATTAAGAAAATAATACAAATTAAATAATATAAAGGTAAATAGTACGTTCTTGAAGCAATTGATTTTTTTAAATTCAACGTTTTAGATAAAAGATAAGGAAAGCGAGCATACTATGGCGTTTCTTCAAACAAGACACCCATTCTCAGTAGAGAATATCTTTTCACTTATTTTCGAAAGTTCATCTCTGTCTTTGCGATGAAATATTCTGGTGGCGTTGAATTCACCATGCAGCTATTCCATAATGCCTCGAGAAACAGCTTGGCAAATAGTAGCAGCAACTAGGAGAGGAGATAAAGCAAGCCAGGACTTGCATATCCGCAGGAACACGCGAACACACAAAGCATGACCTCATACCTGAAGGGAATGTAAAATGAAAAAAGAGCGTTTTCAAAGCGAAGGATTGATTAATTCTTTCAGTAGCTCTCACATTGGTTGTGTTGTTTATTTTAGTACTACTATAGAATGAAAGTTTTATTTGAAACCGTAAATCGAAACTATGTTCACCAAATGAGTTCTAACATTACAAGAGTGACATTATTTTAAAAACTATGAGCCAAGTTAAGCACCAATATTTTACTTTTTTTTAAAAAAAAAAGTAGCCAATTAATTGTCACTAAATATAAATATTATAATGTTAAAACCATAGTCACTTTCTCATGAGTCCGTAGTAATAAAGTGTTTTACTTCATTTAGTTGAGATATTTAAGGTACAGTTCCTAAACCTACTGATTATATCATCACGCGGTTTATATAAACTAACTTAAATCTAGCACAAACACAACATCCAAGTCCCTGCCATTAATTCACCACTGTGATAGGCTAAAACCACATTTCACTAATGGCCTTTAGGCCATGCCAAGAGTTGAACCCAAGACTCTTGGTCTAGTAGGCAGACCCACTAAAAACTGAACTAAGGTTTCAGGCCTTTACTTATACCTGATCCATTCATGTATTGTCATCACCGCGTCTTACTAATTAGAGTGTGTATACAACTATGACTGACCTCTTTGCCTGGTGGTCAGCGTCCCTGGCTACTGATCTAGAGGTCCCAGGTTCAGTTCCAGTCTGTACCATAGATATTTTTCCCGAAAGGGGAACCGTTCTTACGGTCAGCATATACTAGTTCCCCACCATCATATTCACCATCCCCACGTCATCTCATTGTGGGTATGTCGTGTAGACAAACTCCAAGCTATATCCTGGACAACGTTCTGTTCCCAAAGAGCGGCTAAAAGACTACATGCATGGTGGCCCAACTATATATTGCATCTCCTACTGGTCTGGTAAAAACATACACCCCTGGATACTTACTAACTAGAAAAAAGGACTAGCCCGTGTATATTTAGTAAATATTTACGTCAGTACGCCTTATAATCGAATTGTTTTTCTATTTTAGACTTGTGGTGTACCACTCATAGCTCGTAACCACAGAGACGATGTATTTGGTTAAGTTTTTAATGAGACTCTCACGATAAGCACGTTTCAAGATTACATGTTGTTTTTTCTCTTGACTACGAATTATTATTATCTCTGGTATATGCTCCTGCTAAAAACATGATATTCTACCCTTTAGACTTGAAAATATTATCTTTAATTACAGTTAAAATACTCTCTTCTTTATGGGTGTATACATATTAAATTTTCTTTACTTTATATGGTAAGTAGATATAAATTATAAATATATAATCTCTTCGTTATGTATGTAATCATAATATGTATTAATATGTTTTATTGTGTCTTAGGTATTTGTAATTTATACATACCTACCATATATAATAAAACAAATTTTTATATATTTATATATACCAACTCTAGTAAAAGATAATATTTGCAAGTTTAAAGGGTGGAATTTTCAGGTATTTAACTTGACTCAGAACTTCATTTGAATTATCGTCACCTTACATAAACACATACTGGCTTTTTATATCTATCTTTGGTTACATATATATTAGATTATTAGACTTATATGCATATATATATACGTTTTTAGACATATATGCAAGTATTTATATAAAGTTAATATATTATATAGATATACAAAGTGAATTTCAAGCTCATGTTAAAATAGTCGAGTTAATTATCTTTTACATTCAAGTGTATTTACAACTAAACAAACTCGTTTTATCAAACAAATGTAATAATTTAAAACTAGCATTTGTTGCAAAGTGATTCAATCCGTTAAGTTCGCATTTCACTTGGTCCCTATTGACAGTGGGGTGGGAAAGAGGTTCAAAACTTGACCGGGTGAACTGGTGATAATTTTCCCTCACACAGTTTTCCAATACTCTCTCCAGAGAGAGTCTTGTGATTTTCTTTAATACCTCACGTTTTTATTTTTGTATACTTAAATCAGTTGAAAAGTTGAGTATGGTTTTAAAGAGAGATAAGACACATGTCATTAAGAATTATAAACAACCAGCAAATTTAATATCAACAACTATTTATGTATTATAATATATGAGTGCACACACACCAAAATTCATAATATGTATATTATAATTTTAAATATTACATATTACATACATACCTAATCATGCCAATGGCTCACGGGGTAGGCAAGAAACTGTGAATATAGCTCCAAGAAAACTTCGTACTTGATCCATCCTCACTAACTTTCTCCACACCTTCCTATCCTTGGATACTTCCATCGCTTCAACAACATCCATACATCATGTCATTCATGCTATTTTATTCATAAAACTTTTAATGTTTCTCTTTTTCACATATTCATCTACAACATTTATCCACGTCTTCATGTGCTACTCCTTCCTTTTGATACATACAAATTTATATCCATATATTTGTTTCGTCCCTTTATCCATACTCATCCTCTCATTATACCCAAACCACCGTAAGACACTTATTTCACATTTACTTATTGGATTACTTTTCAACCCGCACTCCTTCAACACCCATTCATTACTGACTTTGTCCATACGAGTTTTTACACATACATTTCGTAGACATCTCATTCCAACCGCATTCACCGTGATTTTGTATTTCTCCTAACAAACCCACGCTTAACATCCATGAAACAACGTTGCAGTTAAAATATTTTTATTTACTACCATCTTTGCCTCTTTTGATACAGCCTCATTCTTTGCAATAGTCCATATACATCGAAATACTCTCGGAGATGCATTCACCTGTCTGTTGATTTCAACAACCATCCTTCCATTTTTACAGAACAATCTGTCCAGATACACAAAACCATTCACTTGTGATAACAGTTCTCTATGTATACTATTTACTTTTAAAACATGTTTGTATATTAGATTGGATTTAAACTATTGTAAATCCTATTAGAAGTTTAATAGTATTATTTTAAAGATAAAAAACTTTGAACCTTAAAAAAAATTGATAATTTTCTTAAACATTCATTTCTTAACATAATATGTTTGTGTTTTTGCGTCACTAAAATTTTACTTTTTAGCAGACATTTTAGAAGTCGGCCCAGACCAAAATTCTGCAAATAATTAGGTTTCTGTAGCCGTAATCCAATTTTTGGTCGTGTATTTGTCTGACGCCCGTAGCACTGTAGCACGATACGTTAAAAAAAAGGTAATTACATTATTAACGACAAACCGTTGAAGATGGAGTTTTGAGGACCGTTTTCAAACGTGCGGTCTAAGTTAAAATTGGATGAGGCTGCCAGTGCGACTTTACATACGTATTCTCATATGTACGCTTGTCAAATATAGTGTGAGTCTAAATGATGCACCCTTATCCGCGAAGTGACAGGAACAGAGCGGGATCGGCTCAATGGACGTTACCATGGGAATATGTACTTGCTTCATGGAGGAGACATGTTCCACAGTATGAGCTACATTACATAATAATACTTAGCGGTTCAACAAACAATGTATCATCACAGGACTCTGGTGGGATGTTACTTATAAACTATGACTAGAAAATAAATAACAACAACATGATACATCCAACGATTGTGTCAGGGTAAAAACATGAGACAAAAGTGGACTTGAATAAATATATGTAATAGGATATAGGTAGGCCTACTGTTCACTTCACCTGTGGTCCTTAGCGCCTAGTTACAAAAGGCATTATTTAGGAGATTGAGGAATTTAAACTACAATCTTATTTTCACAGAAAAATCTCTTTAGAAAAATTTGTTTGAGGGGGGGGGGGAAGCAACAATTATAACATTTTCCTTTATTATTAGTGTTATTTTATAGGTATTTATAATATTTTTACTACTATTATTATTATTATTTAGCACCGCGTATTACTAACCATTCGGGTTATACGCTTTAAGTACTAATTACGCTAATGGATTAGGAATTGGGAAGGTTGAATTAGAGGAGGTGAACCCGCATTTGCGTGGAGGGAGAGTAAAACCACCCCCAGTTCACCCGACTAAGATTTGAACCTTGATCTCCCCGTCCTCAGCAGTTGAGCTCAACACGACTAGCGCGTCAGCTAACTACGCCAATGAGGTGGGTTATTTATAATAATATATACCAAATGTGACAGCTGCAAATCACATGAATTAACGTCTGTATATGTTAAAGAAGATAGATCATATTTTCTAGATGTTGAATCAGGTTCTTCCTATAAAAAATGGGACTATAGTTAGTTAGAAAGGAGAACCGATATATTTACTGACAAACCCACATAGATGGGCACGCAGGGAAAAAGTGTCAATCTCGTATAGTCAAGTTTACCGGTGACCGGGAGAGTGGAGGTAATGCCTCAAATTAAATTGGGTATAGGCCTTCTCAGGTCTCCTACCCCCACCCTATAAATGGTTAAACCATCTCTATCTACTTAGTTGCGGGTGAATTTCCTTTGAAATGTATATTCTGTGTTCCAAGCCCATTAGTGTAAATATGCGGACATACAAGATGGGTGGTAAGATGCGGTGCACTAATCATTACTCCCAGATCAATGCTGAGATTGCGTTCATAGTTGTGTATCTTGAAAGAGCTGGTTTACGATTATAGAGGTCGAGATTGAATCCTCAGCCGTTTTATAGAAGGGTTTTATTGTAAATTAATGTTAATAACCATTCGTGTTATATCTGTATGTACTAATTATCCCAAGTTGTAGGTTTTATTTAGATTAAATGTACCCACATTTGCATATAGGGAGAGAGAAAATAATTTAAGAAAGGCCAACCTTATTACAACAGACTGGGATTCGAGCCCCACCGTCCCCCACATTGGCAATACATCTATTGCGAGAGCTATGACTTAAGCCATTAAATCATTGAAGTGGGTTAGAACATATTATCATAATTTGGCCTTGTCGTCTAACGCGCTACTATCGTGTTGGAATAGAATGCCGAAGATGGGGAGATCCGGGTCCGACCACAGTCGGATGCACTGAGGGTGATTTTTCCTAAATAGTTTCCCCAAGTAAGACGCGGTGCTAAAAAAAAATTAGTGTGTTTATCCTGGCAACACTATACAACACGACAGTTTTTCTTTCCTATTTTTTATACCCTATCCGTTTTTTCCGTTATCGAGTTGTTACGTCATAAAAAGAGGAAAAATAAAACCATTACGTCACTAAGTGCAGGGTAATCTCTCGAGACTAGTTCGTGTGGAGCGCCTCTTAAAGTTTTCTTGAGTGATATTGACCTTAATGGAAGATGTGAGGTTACGTGGGGCAGACGTAACATCACGAAAGTTAAACGCATTCACAAACTTTGTTGTGACAAATACTAAGGTTATAAAAACATTATAATACATAGCAGGCATACGTTATACTAATCACCAGACATTTTTTTAGCACCACTTCTTACAACCCTTTTGGTTTATAAGCCTATGTCCTAATTACTATAATGTATTAGGAATTAGGAAGATTGAGTGTAATGGAAGTGAACCTGGAATTGCATAGAGGGAGAGTGTAAACCAATTATGACAAACCACCCTTGGTACACCCGACCAAGAACAAACCCCAAACTACTCATCTTCGGTAGTCTACTGTCTAGTGCATGGCAAAAGCGACGCCCTAGACCATATGGTCACCGAAGTGGGTGCCAGACATTATTAATGTGATTAAATCTTGCAGGCTATGTCAGGCAGAACATTCAGTACGAATTGAATAAACAAGAGCCGCGTTGACGGTATTTACTGAGTCAAACCCTTAGTAACAGACTGAAATTAAAGTCCCAGGAACCTTTCAGTTAATGAGATAGGTAAAATAACATTGATCATTAAAATAATGGGAGAAGGATCTATACATGGAAGTGGCCGACCGTCATTTTGGCTTTCTAGAAGCTATAGCTATTGCTAGATTAGTACTTAAGAGTGCTTAGATTATTAACAAAAAGTAGTATCTGCCGTTCAACCCTGAGAGACTTGAAGAACTTCAATAGATTGTGTGGACATTGACAAAAATGAATTTACGAACAGTTGAGCGAACATGTTCCACTACGCTATTCATCGCAATAGCAAACAACAAGAACCTTGAAATACCGCCCGAAGGTACACCATTTTTTAAATATAATCATAAGATATGGTGTTATTCAATCTTAACTGGAAGTATTTATATGACATAAAATTTGTTATAGAAATGGGGTGATTTCCTTGTAATTTTTTTCAATATTCCCTACCATCAGGTGGTGTAATAAGCCATCTTCTAATCAAAGAAGACAGCCAAAAGGTGTTGTTTATGGAGAAAAACCTGCTGTCTCAGGGCGAATAAGATGATCCATCATGGATAGGTTATGGCAAAAATAACATTAAATATAGTAGATGACATCAGGGCCTCCTTTAGTGGTGTGCGAACGGTGCATCAACACAGGGTCCCGCGATATGGGGAGCCCCTAACTTTCATTGGTGATAGAGGGGGGGAAAACAAGTTTGGGGTGGGGGAGAATTTTCTGATCTCGTATAGTAGGCTTCTTTTAAAGGTGGTTTAGCAAATATTGTCAGGTGTAAAAGAATTAACTGATTCAATTATATCTTGGCACCGTTGTTCTTTGAACCTTTATAGTTAATGCAGATTAAGTTTATTGTGAAAGATAATCAAACTAGGGGTTGGGGAGAAATCAATCCTTATATGAATAATAACACAGCTTCTAATCTTTAACGATTACATGTATTTACCCTTAAGGATATTTCCTGATACCTTATGAGGCTGAAAATTGGTACAGGTTCAAACTAATTAAATCACACTAAACAAAAATTAAATTTTTAGCTAATTTTTTTGGGGGGCCCCGTAAATGAAGCTTGCCTCCCAGGGGCTCATGTCTGCTAAGGACAACCTTTGATAACATATTATGGGATTCTATAAACCAAATAAAGTATGTATTAATAATCTTTTCAAATATTTTGTACACAAAGCTTGTTAAGACTATAGGTCTATTGATAGTTGGATATAATTTATCTTTGCCACTTTTATGTATAGGAATGATGGTTGCCTGCCTCTATAGTTATGAAAACTGACGAGATTCTCAAACACTATTGTAGGGGTACAGAAGGAACACCTGTACAGCAGTGGACAGCTGGCACAACATTTCATAGTGGACGTTATCGGGGCTGGGGGCTGTGCTTCCCAACTTATAACAAGGCATAGGTCAGTTCATCAAAAGTGAAGAGAGTGGTATAGTCCCTTTCTCGACTCTGACCAAAGTAAATAGTAAGCCTCAGTGTAGTAGAACACGGCCAACATATAAACCAAAACATTGATGAGCTTCACAGGAGAGAAAACAAGCGAGTAATTAAACACGAAGACAGGTATAATATGTATATAGCTTTGACTGCTACGTAATCTAAGAATAATATATCAAGCCTTAGTTGTGGAATTGGGAATTTTAAGGGTCGAAAAGAATGGTCTCCAGCTTTCACTAATGACATGGCTAGATCAAAAACGTAAAATCCATAATGACTGCAAATTATCGTAAGTAAGACGTCATTGGAAGATACCTAGTGCCATTTGATGGTCTGAAATTGCCAAACAAGACTCCTCCTTCTACCAGGAAACAGGATGGTAGTTAGGATTCAGATAATATTTTGGGATATAAGCCTTTGCCACCACGATGTCCATTTAGGTAAAGTGTCCTGTCTTAACATTGACGTCAGAAGAATATAGCGTCTCAAATACGGCAAGCTCAAGAAAATTGTCCCAGCTAGCAATTTTAATCCCCCAGTATATTGCCTGTGTCACATCGGGATGTTCTTGAATTGGCGAAAGCAGAAAGTGAAAAAGATCGCTGCCACAGAGGTTCAAAGAAAGTGAGTAAACATTTCCGGTGCTGCATACGGTTATGTGTATGGTATAGGATAAACCATTAAAGGTGGAAAAGTGTGTTTAAGTTCCGGTGTTTAGTAGCACCATTTAATGTGAGAAAATAATATAATCTACCATTCTCCAACAGGCATTTGTAAAATTGGCCTCCCCACACCAGGTTATATGTTTTACAATCCCTAAAGATGATATAGGGGAAGGGAAGTTATACCAAGAGGTCCTAATATTCCTCTTGGTAACACGTTCACCTGGCGGTAGGTAATGGAGCCTATTTTAACTTATATAGAAAGATAGATACGGACAGCGATCTTTTGGGGACCAAAGACGATATGGATATGATGATTCTTCGCGTGAGTATAGCCATACCTCCTCTTGCCCGATCAAATAATGGCTTGTTGCTAAGTTATATATCATACTCACCATCGGGCTATCAGCAGGGTTGGGGGTGGGTCTCCTACAAGCACAAAATGGATTTAGGGGATAAATTAGTAATTTAATTTCCTATATACGAGCATAAAATCCCATACAATTCCATTGTAGTAATGACATTATTCATCAATATAAAAATTGTTCATCCACGAAATCCAATACATCACCCTTTATAAATATATTTATAAAAATTTGTTTATTCACGTGCCTTCTGAAACCTATCATTTAAAGCCAAGGTTTGCGCTTCTCTAGGAGAAAATGGGGTGCAATGCCCTTGCGTGAAGACTGGAATAATGCCTCAAAATGTCTTGGTTATTTAAATGTTGGTTGTACCTTTCTGAGCCTTCTTGTAAGTACCAACGGCACCTAACTTATCAACAAATTCAACTTATGTAGACTCTGGAGAAAGCATGGTTTGCTTAACACCAACTGCAGATTATGTGAATCCCCGAGGTGAAATCGGGCAAGGTACTGAGAAAGACTCGGGGGATTAAACTGAGGAGGGCTCCTCGGGGGTAAAGGTCGTGGCCCCAACCAAGTCAGGTTGTTAAAGCCAGGAGTCAGGCTGACAATATTACTAAACTATGTCTGAAATATCAGAGTCTGGATTGATACATAATTTTTGCACAGTAGAACATAAGGTATCTGTTTTGTGTTTGAATCTCCAGGACTTTCTTCTCTTCTGCCTTCCATTTCGGACAGACCCAAGACCAGGCAGAGTGCGGACCGTTGAATTTTCGTGGAACTTGGTAGCCTCCAGTGAGTAATCCGGACAGGTTGACCTACCATGTAATCGCAGCTTCATATACTCAAAATACTAACTATGAAAGCAGTGTCGAAGAATGTTTACATACGGCTGGGCCCTGATGACGTGTAAGCCATCTTGGACCTCTTTTGGAAAGGTAGGAGTCACAAATGTGAGGATATGCGTATCTGTATTATTCAATGTACCGTTCCTTCAGGTGGTGATTATATATTCTTTGGTGACATGCTGAGGAACAACACCCTCACATATTTTCTCAATGCTCACGCAGACGAGCTCAAAACAAGTGACCATTCCCTTGCAAACATTGAGGAAACTGTAGATTAACCTTTATACTTACATTAGTCTTATTGCTCAACGATATTTCAAATATCGTCATGATGTTGGTACACTGAATGCCATTTGAAGTAGGCCTATGTATTAAAATCGCACCATCACTCAGTTTCCTTATAGAAACGTCACACTTCCCCACTCTCCACCCCATTCATCGATCTTTAGAGGATTAATGGGTCTACACGCTTAAGGTTCTTGTCTATAGTTTTCTACTTGAGACATAATCAGTAAGTGGGGTTGAGGCCTCACCACTTCATGAATGTTATTAAAAATTGTGCTAGATGAACTTTCCCGCTTCCACCTCTTTCCTAAATTACGGCCCTGTGAAGGGCCATGTAGTGAGACAACAGCAAGGTTTGGCAGTGCGATGCTAGTGGAATAATTTATACTTGAAGGCTTAAAGTTCCTAAGAGTACCACAGGAAAAACTGAAAAAGGTCTCGTGAACCGGGAGGCCCAGGGAATAATACATGTATGGACTTTGTAATACCCTTGGGTTCATCCTGGTGTCCAAAAACCATGTTTGCGACAGACTAACTCTCTTCTATACAGGCCGTTGGAACGTTTATTCCCTTTAGCCTTAGATTTTTCCTTTAAGTATCGTTTTACGACAAGTAGAAAAAACTATTGGTATATTCTAAGCCCCAGTCCCTCAGGGCAATATATGAACTAATGACATAACATCTAACCAAATGGACTATAATCTAGCCTGATGAATACTCACTAGAACAGTTGAAATTTTAATCAACTTAAATTTGTTTCGTAAATTAACTCTATACATAGCTCAAGAAATTAATTATCCTATAGTGAATGAAGCCTTTGAGCGCAACGAACAATGTGTTTATTTCTCTTTTATATATTAATATAAATTTATTTGACTCTTACTAGCCCTTGGGGGTGACTTGAGATTCTAATAGATTCTACCGTCTATTTTAAACTTATATCCAACAAATATATGACAGCTGTAGGCAATAAAATTACCACCCCAAATGTTTTGCATGGGTACGTTAGCATATTACGTTGATTATATTATATTACATAAACAAAGAGTAACGTCATCTACTACCTATACATAACAAGCTTACCGTTTAGGATTGTGCTTGGGCGGTCTTTTTTAATCCTTAATTAGAAGATTACCTTAGACTAATAATTATAGGGTAAACACAAAATTCTGAGCTCAGAATGATAACTAGCTATCAAGCTAATGTGAATATAGCGTGTTCCAGGTGTTTATTAAAAATCTTAACTCAGAATAGAGCTCTTAGGTCCCTATTAAGATGCTCTACTGACTCTTTGTCACTAAGCATTGTCGCTGGGGGTTGAGATGAATACTTAAAATGTCCATGATATTAAGAAAGAAGCTTATTGGTAAGTTTTTTTCGTCTGTGATAAGTTGATTCTCCTTATCTTTTTTTAAATGTTTTTATTTACCTTCCCCACATTTAGACAGATGGTTTCGCTACCTGTAATTCTTTTTAAATTATTGTATTTAAATAGTTTTAGTTTGTGTGCATGTCACTCACGGCTGATTTTGTATTTGCGCTTCGTTAAGGCTGTTCTTTATATCTTTACATTCAAGCGTTTGGTATATTTAATTATTATTTTTGTTTGACACCTTAGCTCAATCGGTAGCGTGTTTGTCTACTGAGTTAAGTGTCGCGGGTTCGATTCGTCAGTTTATATTATTATTATTATTATTATTATTATTAGCACCACGTCTTACTACCCGTTCGGGTTATACGCACTTACGCTAATCTGTAATGGTAGGGTGATTGTGAGATGAAATGGAGGACCTACAGTTTAACGTGGAATCCGAACCACGGTGGAGACCTGGTCAGTTTATAGGTCGTGTACTGATATAATCAGTCGGTTCAGAAAGTGTACATTAAATACCTCAAATAATTGGGGGGTGAGGAGGGAATATGAATTATATAAATAACAACTTTATTAGGTTAGACAAGTTAACTTTCATTTTGAAATAATTATATTTAAATATTTTTAATATTTTTAGAAGGACTACAGAGTTAATACCGTATATTTATTAAAGTTTTATTCGAAACATTTTTAATTTCTATTTATTTTAAATGGAAATAATGACTCGTCTGTGAGAGAATTATTTGAGCTGTACCAATATTCTTAACAACCAATAGTAATAATAATAATAATAATAATAATAATAATAATAATAATAATAATATGTAATAGAGTAAGCGTAGCGTAGCCCCTTTGCATAAACAAAAGAAAATTTACACAAAAAGTTAGAAGGAAGAATTAATATGTGTATACAATTCACGTAACCATGTATTGACAGTATAACTTAGCTCAGAATAGTGATAGTTATAAAATTACACACATTAAACATTTGTTTTATTTGGTCCCAGTTGAAAACATACATACACACAAGTATAGATTATTATAACGTATGCTAATGCTTTCCTAGAAACTAATATGGGTGAACCAAATGTTTGAATTCTTGTTTTTCACCATGTCTTACTACCTGTTAGGTTTATACGCATTTGTACTTAATTAGGGTAGTGTATTAGAGTTTAGGAAGGTCAGATTTAAATTAAATATACCCGCATTTACTTAGAAGGAGAGTGGAAAAGTATTTAGGAATAAATCACTTATTACACAAAACCGGGATCCAAAACCCGGACTATCCATTATTTAGTAGGTCAGTATATTGCGAGTAGTACACTTTAAACCAGTTGTATATCGTGAAATTATTGTCGAGTCAATTACATGAATCCTATTAGTACAAACATATTTAGATGATGTTTCGCTGTACTTTGCAAGATGAAAGTAAAGTTTGGGTTAAAGAGATTTCTAAGAATAATATAATCAAATTATAATTTAAATAGAAAAAGAGAACTCATCCTACTTATAACATTCTACTTAGATATATATTTATAACTAGATACTTGTATATATAATTCGTCTCTAATTGAATTAAAAAAGGCAATTTCAAAGCAAGAATCTTTTACTGACGACAGGTCTTAATTTCATTGTTGGGAGAATAATCTTCAATCTGTACCGAGGATGAAGATAACTTAATCTCAGATTCAAATATGATGGCCTAGTGCATGCACGGGTCTGCGTAAATTTGTATTCCCGTGAAAATAAAAACATAGCTAATATAAAACCACTCCACAGTTTCAACTAATAACAACGTAATACAATTCCCTCGACTTTACAAGATGAAACAATAGTTTCAGGAATACGGCTTTGCCCTCTTTCAAGTTCAAAATATCTGTATTTGTTTTTGTTTAACTCGTCACACTTTGGGACAATACAAGATGGGGAAGAAAATGTTGACACATTTAATAACACATATATTTGATTTTTGAGTAGCTAATATATGCTTTAAATTAAACTTAAAATAAAAACAAGGGATCTACAATTTTCTAAATAACCCTTAGTTATTATTTTAAAAAGAAAAAGATGCCCACTATTATATACCATGCACTGGTTGTATGCGCTCCTCGAAACTTGATATGACTTTGCGCTATATTTCCTTTGAATTGCTTTGACATCTAACACAATTCTCTTAAATTCCTAAATGGTTCTTGGGCGAGTCGCGTAGACGTAACTATTTAACACGCCCACAAGGAAAAGTCAGGAGCTGTTAAGTCTGGTGAACGCACTGGCCGTACGATGTCCCAAAATCGTGAAATATGGTGCCTAAGAAACATTTTGCGAAGCACCTCCATTGATGTTCGGACTGCGTGAGCCTTTTTTTTACGCCATATTGCCGGAACCACAGCTGGTTGGTATCTATGCCTTTACGTTGCAGTTCAGGGAACGCGCGAGAAAAACTGAGTGTTTTAACATTTGTTATAGCAAAATAAATAAAGTATTTCTTCGGTAACAATAGAGAGTTTAATTGTTTTCACAGGGTGAAATCATTAGTTGTTAAATATTTGTTATGACTATAGCGGCATTAGATGACAAACTTTTTAAATGAAGAGAAAAAGTTGTCGTTAATTCTAGGATGTACTTGACAGATATTCAAGAACTTTTAAAGTCACCGTGCGATGAATATTAAGCTCTATGTTCGTATGGAAGCAATATTTGATTTATTTTGACAAAAAAAAAGTTTTGATGCTAAAAATTGCAAAAATAATCACCTTTTCTCGAGTTCATTACACTCCCACCGTTAACCTTACACCACAGATGCGACTAGCTGAAGGTTAAGTGAATATAATTTGACTTCTTTAAATTCTTCATTAGTTGTAAAAGGGTTGACCAACAATATAGCGGTGAACGGGTTGACCAAAAAAAGATATAATGGAAGCTAACAGGAAGTCTCTGTTTAATGATGCTGAAGAAACCGACGGTATATAAGTGCACAGTATCATGGTGGTTTCTCAAGACATCTCAACCCCTAGCCCCCTCACCCTCAGACTCCTCCCGATTCCCTACTAACCGCCGACCTTACCCTTCTTCGTGTCGATGCCAATCTAATTTTCCCGACTAACTGTAACACGATTACTCCAGCGGAGATCCGTGGGATTCACTCAAGACCGGGGTTCTATCTCCACCCCGCTCCCCACCTTGAATCTCCAACCAATTCAAACTAGACCTTTTCTTCATCCCCCCACACCTTGATGTTCTCTTCAGAAGCGGGTTTTAAGTGAGACCACAAAGTCCCCGACGGATTTCTTTTACTCTTCCTAAATCAAGTGAAATAAAGAGGAGTTTGAAAAAAAAAATTGAAACAGTCCGACTCTTTGTCTTCTTCCTGTAAAATAGAATTACAAGAGTTGAGGGTGAATGTCGTCACTAGGTGACGCGACCAGATTCGAAACAAGGGCAGTGACTGGAGAGATAGATTACTGGAGCCTGCAGGGTTGGCTGAGCGCCAGCAAGTTCCACTGATGTTACGTTAGTCCAATTTCAATATAAAGAGCCTTTTATAAACACAAACCCATTCTTTTTTCTACCAACATTGATACAGTTTTATCATATTATTATTATTATTATTATTATTGAGTGGTTATTTATTTTATGTCGCTGAATATTACTATCTGATATGGCTACACGGATATGTTCTAATTTTGCTAATGTGTCTGGGATGAAGACGGTTGGATTTAAAGGAAGTGTACCCACAATTGCGTGGAGGTAGTATGGAAAACAATTTAGGGTAAACCACCCTCATTACACCTGAACAGGATTTGGGCCCTAATGATCTCTTTATCAGCAGTCTGGTCCATTGCGATAATTATTCCTTAAACCAAGGATAGGTAAACTTACTTACAGGAAGATCAATATAAAATAAATGGTTCGGAAATCCACACGAACTTTCTCACTCCATTGTTTAAAAAGGGAAATATTTACTCAAAGCTCGTAATAAATGTGAAACTAAATAATCTACACTAGCAAACCCGAGAAAATATGGCATTGAACTTATGTGAACGTTTTTTAACTCTTGGGTTTATATATTATATTATTTTTAAAGAATTAAAGTCCTCATTTGTATATTTGGACCAAAAAAAAAGAGAGATCAATATTGGGTCTAAAAGGGTCAACACTTCGTATTCAAATTTCGACTTACAGTTAAAACTTTTGACATTTTATTAGAGGTTTCACATTTTATGGTTGTCGCATTGTTATTAAATTCCTCATTTATAAATTTAGATTAATAAGAAAGGTAAATATTGCTGTACAAACATTTCCCCTGAGAAGTCAAGGGAAAAAAAACATAACATTTTTGAAAGACTTACTTATTTACTAACTGTGGGGCATTAAAATATATTACATTAAAACTTAAGTAGTATCTCTGTACAACTAAAGCTCACGAAATTGTGTTAACAGGTCTATACTTGCCAATATCTCCGAAACTATTGATTTTAAAGGATATATTTTAACTAAAAGCTTTTAATTTGAAATAGTGTTTTTTTTTGCAATGATAAGTTATTTAGTATCCTAAATAGTTGCGAAGCTACAGACATTCTGCTTATGTAAATACCCTAAAAGTATTTTTTTAAATGAAAAATAGCCATTTTATTTATAATTTTAATCAACGCATAAATACGAATTTTAAATAAAATCATTAGAGCCAATTAAAAAAAAAGATTTTTTCTCTTTTCGCCATTTAATTTTAGGGTTAAACAGAAACGCAGAAAGATGGCATTGCAAAAAAATACTTTTTATGATTTGGGGGGGGAGGAGGGGGTCTTGAAACGTCGACATCCATCAAAATCTCGGATTTGATTTTTTTTATCTTACGGTCGCAATAATTAACCTTTGGTTTTCGAAAAGTTAGAAAATTTATATATTTACGTGTAGCTTGAAAATAGTTGGTTTTATATAAATATGTTTAAAATATAATATTTTTACTTTCGTGGTATGCTACTGGTAGAGAAAGTATTGTGATCATAAAAAAATTGAACTCGATATTTTGATGAATCTCGATGTTTCATAGACCCCCCCCACCCCCTTTTTTAATCAATTTTTTAAATTACCGTCTGTCTGTCTGTCTGTACCTCGGACTAAACCATTTTACCAAGCTGGCTAAAGCTTGGTATCTAAGGTTTTCATAGGGCGGCCCCAAGGGGTTTTTTGAATTGGATATCTAACCCTAAAATAAAGGAAGCTTACTGAAGGGCAAAAAGAGAAAAAATAATTTTCTCAAAATCGGCTATAACGATTTTAATTAAATTCCATTAAAAAACGTTTATAAATATTTCAAACAAAATGGCTACTCTCAATATTTCGGTAAAATGACTTTAAGGGTTCCGGTTTGATGTGTACATTCTCATTTTTGATCATATCTCCGAAACTATTTAAAATATGAAATTACTCATGATTGCAAATATATAGGGCTATTTATATTACACATCTTTTATTTGAAACATATATTTATAAAACCAATAACTCTAAAGTTATACGCATATATATATATATATATATACTTTTCGAAAACTAAAGGTAAAGTATTGCGACCGTAAAAAAATAAATGGGACGGAACTCCGCATGAACTTTGTTGCTCTATTGTTTAGAAATGGAGATATTTACTCAAAATACGTAATATAATATACACTAGCAAACCAGAAAACAATTTGCGCTAGACATACGTAAAACATTTTTTAATTCATGGTTTTAAATTTCATAGTTTTATTTTTAAAGAATTAACATCTTCATTTGTATATTTGGACAAATAAAAAATATCGATACGGGGTTCCCAAAGGTCAACATTTCGTATTAAAATTTTGAATTCCGGGATAAATTTTCCTCACATTACTAAGGGATGCACATCTTATGGTTGTTGCATTGCTATTAGGTTTCTCTTTTGTAAATTTTGGCGGATAAAATAGGTAATCATTGAATATGGAGTCTAAAATGAGAGATAGAATCGTTGTAGCTGATTTCTAGAAAATGGAATTTTTCTATTTTCCTCCTCTAGTAAACAGCTATTAATTTTAGGGTCAGACAGACACACAAACAAACGGTGTTGCAAAAACCGCTTTTGAAGGTTCGGGGGGTCATGAAACGTCGACATTTATCAAAATCTCGAGTTCAATTTTTTTGACAATCACAATACTTGATTTACCTGTAAGGTAGCGAGAAATTAAAAATATTAATATTCGGTCCCCAAGGGTCAACACTTAAAAATAAAATGTCGACTTCCGGTTTAAGATTTTCAACATTTTATTAGGAGTTGCACTTCTTATGGTTATTGCATTTCTAATAAATTGCTCATTTATAAATTTTGGCCAGTAAAAAAGGTAAATATTGACTATTGAATCTAAAATGAGAGAGATATATCATTGTTGTACAAACATTTCTACTAAGAGGTTGAAAGAAAGAAAATATACAACTTTTGAGACACTTTCTCATTTTTTACTCTTTGACATTAGAGAATTATTGGGTTAAAGCTTAAGTAGTATCTCTTTACAACTAAAGCTTACAGAATTGTATTAACATATTTGCCAATATCTCAGAAACTGTTGGTTTTATAAAAAAATATTTATTATAAAAGTTTTTAATTTTTAATAGTAGTACAATTTTGCAACGACAAGTTATTTAGTATCTCAAATAGTTGCGTAGATACGGAAATTTCCGTTTCTGTAAAGTACGCCAAAACTCATTTTCATGGAAAAATGAAAATATCCAGTCAATTCATAATCTTAATCAACGCCTAGATACGATTTTTTTTAAATCGTTAAAGAAAATAGATTTTTTTCTCGATTTTTTTCTATCTCAATTGGTGAGTCAGACTCGACTCGACTTGGGACTCGGTGTGAAACCAGCGTGAACGAGTACCTTAAAAGTGTTTCGGGTGTAGCCGCAGGTGCAAGCAAAGAGTAATATAATGTGGTCAGTGGGGCACTGAAATTCAAAATCATTATAATCTTAAAGACAACCTAATCACGATTACAATGTTTTCTTTATATAAAAAGATTAAAATGCAGTTTGTTTTACGGATTTACATATTATTTGTTTCTGTATTAATATTTGCACTAAGATTAAGCTCTATACTATTAGTTTATCACTTATTTAAATAGTATACATCTACCTACATGGGGAAAGGAGAATTAGATTATTAGTCGGAGGGAATACCGACCGAACCAAAGTGATTAGAGTGTTTCGTTGTCTAAAATTTTAAGCGTTAAGAAGAGCCACTAAGAAATTAAACAATAGTATATTATGTCTTGTTTCAAAAGATTTTTGGCACCTCGTATTAAGTGTAGCCGTTACCATTATATTTTAAATAGGATTTTTTTTAGAAAGTTCAAACTTTGTATAACATTGTTCAATTTTGTTTTTAGGCTATTATTAGCACCACCTGTTCAAGTTACATGTATAGGTACTAATTATGAGCTAGGTATGAGGAGAGTTGAATTTATATTAAGTGTACCCGCATTTGCGTGTAGATAGAGTGGAAACAATTTTTGAAAAACTCAGTACACCAGACCTAAATTTGTACTCCAATCTCCCTATTATCAGCAGTCCAGTATATTGTGATAGTTACAGCTTAGACCATGCGGCCACCCAAGCAATATTCCTTTTTATTAGTGGCATCTTATCGATATTGACAGTATCTCTTAAAAGTGATAGCTGAAGATCGCATGTCTTAACGTAATAATAGGTGAAAGTAGATATAGCAACTTTTATAGCTTCTTATGAAAATTGAACTGTACTTAAGATACTAATGAATATTACTATACATATTTATAGCCTTGAATAATTCTACAAGAAACGCAATTAATTCGAACCAATCAGCTGGTAGTTTCCGATCAATTAGTTCAAATCGTTGATGGCTTCTATACAACACATTTTTATTTTATTTATTTGAGGTATTTAACGTGCATATTTTGAAACGAATGATTATATCAGCACACTAGAATTTATATGATTGAGCTTAAAAGGACTTAACAATTTGCTGGGAAATATATTTTAATATACCTTCCAGGCTTCTTTTACATGCCAAAACTGACATGGGACCAACGGCTTTACTTCTCTTCTAAAGGAAGTTATGTCATGGATTTTTGTCGCTCAAAAAATATCGATTGACCCCAATTGGGTTTCAACCCACAAACATCAGGTTCTGAGACCAGAACTTTATCCCAAGACCACCGAGGAAGACTATACAGTAAACAGTAGAAGCATTAGTCTTGAATTTTACGTCTCGTTTTGGTAACCGTCCGGGTTATCTGTTATCTATTGACGTTAACGGAGTAGGGACGAGTATAGATAGTAGAGTTTAAATATTTTCTCACGTATTTACGTATAATAATATTGATTTTTTTAAAAGATAAAACCACTCTTAATACAACGAGCCTAAGCTCGAACCTAGGCATCCTCTTTACCAGCAATTCAATATTTAAATAGTAACGCCTGAAACCGGTCCAAGTTTTACGAAAATATAATCGCTGAATCTTAAACCTTAACTAAACTTGTATAACCTTAGATCTCATACTTGCACTTCGTCTTCCTTCGTCACAATAAGGTGGGAGTACAGGAGGCGCTAGTAAAGGTGGGTGTTTTTGCAGTTTTAATAGCAATATATTTGTTTTGGTCAAAATAAATAAAATAGTGCTTCAGTAGAAACATAAAGTTTAATTTCCATCGCATGGTGACCTCAACAGTTGTTGAATATCTGTCGAGGGTGTTCTTGAATATAGTGACACCTTTTATCACTTCATTTAAAAAAGTTTGTAATCTAATGCCGCCATGCTCATGATAGATATTCAACAACCACTGTTGTTAATACCATAGTGAATAAAATTGAACTATATTTCTACTGAAGAAATATTTTATTTATTTTGTCAAAAAAAAAAGTTTTGCTATAAAAACTGCAAAAACACTGGCCTTTTCTCGTATTCGCTACATCCCCACCTTAATCTTTATGGTTTCTCTCGACCCCTCGGACAGAGAAGTATTGTGATCAATAAAAAAATTTGACCTCGATATTTTGTTAAGTGTCGATGTTACATGAACCGCTGACACCGGAAAAGTGGTTAACGCGACGCGAACCGTTAAACCGATTGGGCTAAGGCTCAGTATATAGGGTCATAGAAAGTCTCCCCCTCCCAAGGAAGTTTTTGGAAGTATATATCTTAACCTAAAGTTAAGGGTGGTGTACTGAAGGATTAAAAAAAGAAAATAACAAATTTAAAAAAATCGCTGTAGTATCTTTGATTAAACTATTTTATCCAGGCACTAATTAGCATTACAGTTAAAATGGCAGTTCTTTTTTCCCATGAAAATGAGAAGGGTACTTAGCTTAAGCAGACTTTTACAATTTTGGTCATATCCCTGCAACTATTTTAAATATGAAATAATTTATCTTTGTAAAGTTGTAGAGCTATTGAAAGATATATATATCTAATAATAATATAATATAATATAATATAATATAATAAAACAAATGATTTATTAGCTATAAGTATATATATATATATATATATA